>JAOXYD010000007.1:4939607-4962169 GCA_028565735.1 Pinacopodium congolense
TGAACTCCAATGAAGTTACATGAATCTAGGGTAGAGGGATGCTTCATTGCTCTAAAAAAATTAAACTCAATCTCTTCATCTTGAAGTCTGAGAATGAGTTTTCTTCCATGAACATCTTTTAGTGCTCTAGCAGTAGCCATTAATGGCCTTCCCAAAATGATAGGCACTGTGTTGTCCTTTTCTATATCCAAGATCAAGAAATCAACAGGGAAGACAAATTTATCGACTTTCACCAAAACATCCTCAATGATCCTTGATGAATAAGTGATAGATCAATTAGCTAATTGTAATGAGACTGTCATTGGTTTAGGTTCTTCTAATCCTAACTTCTTGAAAATAAATAAGGGCATGAGATTAATACTTGATCCAAGATCCATCAAAGCCTTATTAATTTGTAAGCTACCAATTGTATAAGGAATAGTGAAACTACCAGGGTCCTTGAGCTTTGGAGGTAACTTCTTTAACATGATAGCATAGCACTCTTCATTTAGCTTTACAATCTCATACTCTTCCAATCTTCTCTTATTGGATAAGATTTTCTTTTAAAATTTTACATATAAAGGAATTTAAGTAATTGCTTTAGCAAATCGGATATTGATATAAAGTTTCTTAAAAATTTCAAAGAATTTCCCAAATTGCTTATCCAGGTGCGTATTCTTTAACTTTTGAGGGTAAGGTATCCTAGGTTTGTATGGTTGCATATTGGGATTAGCAAATAACCTAGGTGACTTCTCTAAACTCTCACCCTCATCTTCCTTTTCTTTCTTCTTCTCTTCTTCTTTGGATCTCTCTCTTCTGTCATGACTTCTTTCAATTCTATCTTCTTCTTTCACTTCCTATGTTCTTTTAATAACTCTCTCTCTTCTATCATGTCTTTTTTTTAATTCTCATCGTCTTCACTCTTCACCATCACTTGCTTTCCTTTCTCTTCAATCTTCTTCCTTTCATTATCAACCTCTTTTCCACTTATTAACATAATCACCTTAGCATGTTCTCTAAGATTGGCTTTAGTGATACTGGGAAGCTTACCAGGTAACCTCTCCTGTAAAAGTTGCGCAATTTGTCCAACTTGAGTCTCTAGATTCTTAATTGATGCCTCATGATTATGTATTCTAGACTCATTATATTAGATTATAATTGTCGCTCAAGATTCTTTCTTTTTCTTCCTCAATATACACTCGAGTTCTAGATCGAAATCTACTAGCTCAGGATTGTATTCCTGAGTATTCATACAAAATTAAATAAAATGCTAAACAAAAGCAAAGAAATAAACAAGGAAAATAATATAATAAAAAAGCAACTAAAACATACAAACTAAACAAATAGAAAATAAACACAAAGAAATTCAAAAAATTAGGAACATAATTTTTACAATTCCTAGAGTAACTAATACTAATTTTCCTAATATTAAGGTTTTAATCCCCGTAACGGTGCCAAAAACTTATTACATTGGTTATGTGACTTAGAAAATTAAAAATATTTTAATGATTTTACTTTGAAACCAATGAAATTTAGGCAAGCTCAACTATCGTAAAAGTAATAAAGTAGAGTAAAATTAGGACTCTGAATGTTGATCCCACGAAGAAAACACTTAATTACTAGATTAATTAGATTACAATTATATAGGAGAATCCAAATAAATTGATTAAAACCTTAAAATTGCTAAACTAGTCTAACTTGGCTTAAACACATCAAAATTCATTTTTAATTGCTTTTAAAATTTTCTGAAAATTACCAAATGTGTAAATTATCTAAGGATTAGGTGATTGATGATTTAATTGAACTTTAAACAAATTTAAGGGTCGATTAGAGTTCCTTCATAAAATCAAAACGAAGCTGTGGTTAAGACTTTGCTTTATCTCTATTTAACTTAATTTAAAGTTTGGTTGTGCTTTAAATCTAGTTAATCAGCTTTAAATTCAAGAAAGTGACTTCTGGATCTTTAAACTCAAAACTCTAACTCTCACAAAAAATTAAATTTTGGTCATTCATTAATTAATTTGTGTTGCTTATTAATTTTTCTTACAAATTAAGATGATTTCTCAAACTTAACTTGCCTTAAACTCCAATCCTAGGTGGCTAACCCAAAAGTAGATCTTTTAACCCTCTAATAAACAAAGCTTAGACCCTATAGCATGTCTTTAATCTCTTTTAAACCATACAAGCACCAAACCTTAGCAATAAAAGCAATTTAGTCACACATTTTAATCAAAAAATACAAGATATACATTTTAAGCAACATGCCTAGATAAATCCAAAAATATAAGCCATAAAATAAAGTTTAAAGGTTACAAAAATATCCAATGAAGACTCTTAGACGTATCTTAAACTCCCAGCTTGATTTTGGATTCCAACAGAGCTCTAATCCATCAAGATCTTATAGAAAAATCAAAGAACATTCAAGGATAAAAATATAAGAACACAACTTTGATTAATTTGAAAATATAAGCAAATACATAAGTATTCTGATTTAGAAACCCCTTGAACGTGAAACTCAGAAATATGTCTTAACAACAATCTTTAATGATCATAAACTCATAAAACAACATTGAATTTGAATAGAAAGTGTTTGAAACCTATAAACTAAGGAAGAGAGAAGGAGAGCTTCTCTCTTAAAACTCTAGATCTCATTCTCCTTATCTCATTTGACTCTTGTTGTTTTTTCTTATGTTTTACAGGTTGTCTACACTCCCACTTGATACAAGAAGATAGCAGCATTAATGAATATCATGCCTAAGCCATAATTGTGGAGATTTGGAGTGGATATTGTTGACTACTTCATCAACGGTGGACTAGGGACGCACAATTACGAGCTATAGACCACCGTTGATAGTCGAATTTTGACTTCTTAACCTTAGAGTCGATCATCCTTAAATGACACCCTATTCATCCTTAACCTAGGGGCTGCAGACCCACATTAATGGTTGACAATTGAGTCAAAATTTGATCCTTTTGCAAAATTTCTCCATTTTTGATCAACATCCTATAAATTAAACAAATCAACACATAAATTAACTAATTAAACTCATAATTAGTGGCATAATTAATCAATCAAAATGCAATCAATTTAACCCTTGACACCAACCCCTTAAAAAAAACCCTAAAATCCAACTTTTATATATGCTAACATCCATTTTTACAACCAAGGTCACAATCATAACTTAGGTCGTGAAAACCACTAGACGATGTAAACTCCAACTTTGGACTAAAAAATATTATCCTCTATTTTATTGTTTTTCCTTTCACCTTTCAATCAAACAATTTATTGAAGTTTTCTCATGATTATAATCAACTCAAAAGCCTACAAAACATCTATTTTTGTCTAACATGAAGTAATAAATATCAAAATCAATAATTAAAATATTTTACCTCTAAAATTACATAAAATATCCTTAAACATGACCTTTAAAAACATAAAATCAAACTAAATATATATATAAATTAGGTATTATCTATGATACAGCTTAAATGTAGACTTAACATAGGAGTTAAAGTGAAGCCTCCTAAGGGAATTTATGATTAGAAGAGGAATTTTTTGATCCTTTATAAAAGTGTAATTAGTGAGATTTTAGACCTACTTAGAGAGATCCTAACCTTAAATTCAATGAAAAAGATAAGTTTAGTGGTCTATACACACTACAAACACTTATTGGAAATTTTCACTATAATTAACACTTGTATAAATCTTCTTATGGTGAATAACAACCTTAAAATATCAAATAAACAAGCCTATAATTAAAATGCACTCAAATGTATCTCATTTTGATCACTTAAAGTGTTTAAAGATTGATGTTATAATGGTTCAACAAATAGCCCTTACCAATGTTCATTCTTTAAGTCTCTCTTGAAATTTCATTAATCTCTTCTTTCAACTAGGTGAAAAGGAAACTCTTTACAATAATCTTATTTATAGGTTTCAAGTTTTTCACTCACACAGATAAACACAAGTTTTTATATAAAATAGAGATAAGAAAGATTAAGCGAGAGATACGAAAAAGTCAATAAGAAAGAATGAGAGAGATATATGAAAAAACCAACCTTTTATTAACTTTCACCAGTACATCAACAAACGGTGAAGAACATCTAATATAATTTTAGTATAAATAATTTTATTTATGAATTCAAATGTAAGAAGAAGAATTACCTTTTCTTCATTTACCATTTTGAAAATCATATTCCTTCTATCTCCGTTTTCAAAGATGCATTCTCTTCTCTCTGTTTTTGTATATCACTATTATTCACATTCTTTGATTCTACCTAATGACATGGGCTTACACATCTAAAACTTTTTCACTTTGAACTTGGATCATGTTAACTAGAGCTTAGTCCTCTTTTGGGTCCATTAAGCTTCCTGAATTAGCCTTTGATGTGATCATTAAAGCTTAGTCTGCATATATGTTTTGACTTGGTCTATTTAAAGCCTTTTTAAACTTCTTACTTTTAACTCTTGTAATTGGTCTATTAGGAATTCGTAATAGATCATTTGCTTCATTTGTTGCACTTGCATCATATTAATTTCTAATTTGTTTAAATATTATAAAAATGTGATGCAATAATTGTAATATATGAATTTTTAATTATTATGAATTTTATAAATTTGAATAAAATTTCCTTATTGGCTTCATCCCCTCTAGATTGGAAAAGTTAAATAGAAATATATCTTCCTTATATTAATCAAAACATTTTTCAAGCTCTAACTTTCCCCACACTTTCATTACAACATTATACACCCCCAAAAATGTTGCTTTTATCTCTATGAAATATCTCAAAAGATAGTTTTTTCATCTTTAATGCACCTTTCTTAGAAATTTTTAGCTATGGGAAAATCTTAAAGACCCCATCATCTTCCTCTAGAGTGTGGTAAGTTATTTGAATCTTTGTGACCTAATAGTGACCTCTAACTCCTATCTATGTGCATAGATTGGGATAAACCAAGGAAAATTAATCTTCATCTCACTTTTTATTTGCTCTTTATCTTTATGATTGATCTTTACTTCAAAATGCAAATCCCATTGACTTTATTATATTTTTGCACAATCATTTTTTTATCGAAAGAAAATGAATTTAAGACCTAAAATGTCTATCTCTATTGGTGTTTTAACTTCAAGGAGGTCAACTTTTCATTCTTTCACTATAAGAATTTGAAATGTCATATTCATCAAACATTTTAATTGAAAAACTAAGAAATTGTAATTTTCTTTTAAAGGAATTAAATAATGAAAAAGAATTAATTATTTAATTCTTATGCTCTTAAACATCTATACACATATGCCCAATGTCTTTATTAGTTTGAGTAAGAATTAAACATTTCAATTATAAAACCAAGAAACTACAATTTCCTTTTTGAGGAAGAGAGTAACAGAAATTGCTTAATTGTTTAGTTCTTATGCTCTTGAACATCTATACACATATTCCTATTATCTTTACTAATTTTGGTTAGAACCAAGATAAGGAAAAAAACACACAAAAAATATAAGGAAGAAAATTTCTTGAGAAAAATAACTTTAAAAGACAGAAATAAGAAGCAAGAGATATAATGAAGAAACCTTTTCATCAATAGTTAGATTAGAAGTTATTAGGTTACTACATGCATTTGCATCTTATATGGGTTTTAAACTCTTTCAAATGGAAGAATTGTATAGGAAAAGTTCTAAATAACTCTCTTGATACACCAAAATTTTTTGGGAACTAACTTAAAGTGTGTATGAGTGTGTGCGTGCATGCGTGTGAGGGGTATATGTAAGAAATAGACACTATCATTAGGCATCATTAATGGGAAAATAGTTCGTCGGCACTGCCACTAGTTACCTTTAGTGTGGAAACAACTTTTAGGCACTACCAATGGGAACCTTTAATGAAAAAAAAAAAATTGTTGGCACTGTTGCTGGCACCTTCAATGAGAAATCAACTTGTTGTTAGTATTAATGTGCATCTTCGACAAGAAAACAACCTATTAATAGAAAAGTTAATAAAAAAGAGAAAAGAAAGAGATAAAGATGCAATCGAAAATCAATATCCCAGTTGAAATTATTTCTCTCCAATCCACTTTAAATTCTCTTGAAAAGATCCCATTAATCTATATACATACATTAACCATTCAAAAGGACTAGTTTTGATACCCACTACGTTCAGCAAGGCAATCGAGTTCAATGACACTTTCTAAGATTCAGCTTCTCTGCTCACTTCTAGAGAGTTTAGGGGATGTTTGTTTTTGTTTTTGTTTTTCATTTTCGTTTTCTATTTCTATTTTTCTAAAAAAGAAAACACAAAAATAGCACAGGAAAAAAATAATACACTAATACAATATGGAAATTGAAAAAATAATAATAATATAAAAACACAAAAAATATATAATATAAATGAAAAGTTGAACTAAATGAATCCTTAGCTTCTTCATTCGTGGACACTCACAGACGAAATGAGGGTCACTAGATAAGAAATAACCCTTTGTTCTCCTTAGTCACCTTTTCACCTTAGTTGGGATTTTTTAATTACTTTAACTTTCCCTGGTGGTCTTTCTCCTTATGTAGATCTTTCTTTCTTTATTTATTTATTACAAATATGAGATCTGGCATCTAATACCAAATATTGAGAAATAAAAGTAAAAATATTAATTTTAATCATAAATATGCCTAAAGATGATGCTACATTTAGCTTCTTTTCCTTCAAGCTAGCAAGATAAGCTTTACAGTCCTCTTCTTACCCTTATTCTTAGAAGATGAAAAGATAACAATAAGAACATAACTAGATTCCTTTTTAAGGCATCCTTTAATGGTCTTAAGCATATTAAACAATTCAGCCAAAGTTGCTTCCATTTGATTCATGTGGAAGTTCATTATGAATTAACTAAAGCTTGGAGTAAAGGACTAAAGTATTAAATCAAGCATATCTCATGGTTCATGGCATACCTCAATTGGTCTAATTTTTCAATATAGCCAATCATTTTCAGTACATAAAGCTCTACTGAAGATTTGGGTACCATCTTACATTGAAATAAAGCTCTAGTAATCTCAATCCTCTCCACCCGACTTTGTGCACCAAAAAAGTCTTGAAGGTACATAAACATAACCTTAGCATTCATGTGCTCATGTTGTCTCTAAAGCTCAGGAGACATGCTAGCTAACATTACACATGTAACTTATTCATTATCATCCATATGTTATTGATAATTCTCCTAATCATCCTCAGCAGCATCTTCCGTAGGCTTAGGTGGAAGGTCAGTGTCAAGAACCTATAATTTATTTTCTTGCCTAAGAATAATTTTTAGGTTACGCAGCCAGTTTGAAAAGTTTGATCGAGTGAATTTATTTGCGTCCATGATGCTCCTTAAGGACAAGTTTGTATTCATTTTCAACAACTGAAACGTAAAAGAGCAATAATTAGTTTATGCCAAAAATCAAATAAATAAGGACTTTAAAAATATTTGGTTACTCCCATAATTTTAAACAAACTAATAGCCCTCACTATCAATTCGCGAAATTATGACATAATTTTCTAGTAGGCTTAGATCCCATTCTAATTTAATTGATCTTGAGTTTGTTCAATAAACTAACTAAACTAAAATTAGGTAGATAACATCTTATCAATCACACCCTATGTGACTCTTAGATCTATTAAGCGACAACTATTTGCCAAATAGATCTTATATGTAATTCCTAACCTGGCCTTTAATTTAATATGATCATGAATTTGCTCATCTAAATCCTACAAGTTTAGTTATGTAGGACCCATCGTTATATGACTAAACATATCCAGGTTAAAGTGGCCTTGAGTTTTCTCAATAAGCCTAAAACTACATATAACTCTAGTTTAATCCTATAACAATGGAAGGTATAATTCATGTTCCAAACATGTACTTAATATTTTAATGAGGGATTTAAAAATTTTTAGGTCTCATTCAATTGAATATAATCTCATTATATTAATTGATCTAACATAATCGAATTACAAAAGATAAGTAAAGTACTTTGCTTGATTCTAATTATTAATTTGATAATTACTTAATTTAATTAGTTAAATTTTAAAAAATTAAATTAAATTTCAAAAACACTCATAATATAAACTTAATCCTTTTAAGTAAAATAATTTAAATAATAAAAAATTTAGAAGACAACATATGCTAGCCTGCTGTGTCAAGCATGTGCATCTTACTCAGCACTAGGAGGCGCTACCTCTTAGCTTGCCATGCAAACGCCTCTTCTTCTCTAGGCTACTCCTATTTTTTTCATTTTTTATACTGCCTGTTCATCCCTTTTGCTACTATCCTCCACTGCCTTTTAAGCTTCCCTTTCCAGCTGGCCATCTCCATAAACGTGAAAAAAAAAGTGTTCAAACAGATCTTCAGAGATATGTAGAGAGAGAAAAAGAATACTGTCAATGTTGGTGAGCTCTTTATATTGGCAGCTACACCTGCCGCAAGTGTTTTAGTTTACAAGCCAATAACAAAACTCAAACACAAATGTAAAATGGTTCCAATTATTTGATCCATATGTTTTCAATAACTTGTAAAACAACTCCAACCAATTATTTTGTAATTAATAAACAGTAACACAAAGAAAAACAAAGAGACATGAATTAAGCTGGCATATAATAAAATTTTGAAAATGCATATGTTATGCATATATTTAAAACAGTTTCTAGATGAACCGAGACAATTGCCATTATTACTCATTAAAAACATAAATTATAAAGAAACAAAACTCAATCGACATTGAAGTAAAAAAATGCATCTGAAACGTTTTCAATATACTTAATTACCTTGGAAATTTCCAGTTTTTCAGGAAACAAAATATCAAACATCAAGAAATTCAAGATGGATCAAAATAGAAGAATTTCTAGAAAACCATGTGCACGTAAACGATGTTCATCATAATTTCCAGCAATCTTTGCATATATATATATATATATATATCTCACAGTTTAGAAATGTAACTCATCCTATAAAAATTTTCTAAAACACATGCACATTTAATTTTTCAGAGACTTGAAACATAAATGTAGGTACTAGGAAAAAAATAAACCCAGGCAACAGAAATTTCTAGAACGTTTCCAAAACTCAAGGAAACGATTGACTTATTTAGTCATACGTGAACTATGTTTTAGAAAACTCATAAACATAAAGAAGCAGAAAAACATATATAGAACCCTTCTAAACATTTATCATGGTAGAACAAATAAAAACACTTGTCAAGCCAAAACCATTGCCAGAAAACCACAAACATAATAATTAATAATACATTCCAAAAACATATTTTGGAAATCAACAAGTGGCTTAAAAACATTTCAAAAACATTATAGCATCCAACCCTTACATTTATCAAATCAAATAGAATCAAGCTTATGTATCAAACTAAATTTGTTAAAACTTGCTCTGATGCCACTGTTGAAAAATTATAACAACCTTAAATCTAGGCGCAGTGGAATTAATTTCAAAATTTTCAATAAGATTATCTTTAATAAGGTTTAATTTGAAACATATAACAAGAAAATAACAAAGTTACACTAACCTATTTTTGATTTCTTATTGTAATTTTTCTTTCCTTCACGAATCCATTAATCCACAAACCATTTAATCATCCGGCCTCTAATAGTATTAACATGTCTTTTAGAAAAAAAAACTCAAATAATTTGAGAGGAAGAATGTAAAGTTCTAACTTTATTTTTCTAATTTTTCTTTTATATGAAAAATCATATTTTTCATGTCCTTGGACGATTTTTCATATGTTGGACTTTAATAATATTACAACTAAAGTCAAACTTTAGTCATAATTATGAATTAGTCCTGATTAGATCAAATATCACATATTGATCTTAGAAATTATTAAAACTTCTCAATTAAGTCCAACTTAATTAAAATTTTACTTTAGGTATAATACCTTTAGGTGCATCCACCAAAGTCCATACTTGGTTAATGTATATAGATTCTATTTCGAATTTCATAACTTCTTGCCATTTTAAAGAATCAATATCTGACATTGCTTCCTTAGAATTAATAGGATTATTATCCATAAGTTAAACATCATCGCTCCATTTTTCCATATGTAGATCTAATATAATAGGAGGATGATGTATGTTATTGGTGCGTCGCGGATTATGTATTTTTTAAACCAGTAGTTGTGCACTTGATGTATCAACTTACGATTCTTGTTCCATTTGAATGTGTGTTTGTGGTTTTAGAACTATTTTAGGTTCTATCTCACTCCTACTACTTTCCTTGAGAATGAATTCTCTTTATAAGAATGTATCATATCTTGAGACAAACACTTTTTACTTAAGAGGATGATCAAATTGATACCCAAAAATTTCTTTTAGATACCCCACAAACTTGCATTTATCTTATTTAACTTCATTCTTATTAATCATTGCACATTTCATACAAGCATCACATGTCTAAATCTTTAAGTATGATAATTTTGGTTTATTACTAATCCATATCTCATACGGTGTCTTATCAATATATTTGGACGGATCCTAATATGTTGGTAATAATTATAAATTATAATTCATAATTCATAATTAGAATTAGAATTAGAATTAGATAAATTAAAACTCTTTTTAATTTATCTTTAATTTTCTAATTAAATAATTTATAATCATAGATCATGATTAACGTCTAACAATATGTTATAACCACCCAAATATTAGGAATGTCAAAGTAGTTTGACTTGACATGTCCATACATAGTTATGATGTATAATTTAATCCTTTCATCTTCTAGTATTCTAATTGGAATTAGTGTCTATTCTAAATAATCAAATCATATTTGTTCTTGCTGATTAGTAAATGATTTATAATTGATATTTAACAAACAACTTTTCTAAATTTCAATTCACTCTGATCAGAGATTCCAAATTATTACTATTCAAGAACAATGAAATGTTCTCCCTAATTACTTTAGGGTGACAAATCCTTTATTAATTCACTCAACTATTTCCATATAGTTCGTACTATATTTAATAACTACCGAACTAAACTACTCCAAGAATAGAACATAAGTAGCATTAAAATATAGTAATTCTTACATGTGATAACTTTGGTAATTTTAAGTCTAAGGATAAATTATACAATAATCATAATGAGTTAATTCACAAGTACACAAGTAATATTCCATTTGAGATTCTCATAATTAGGTCAAATCAGTGAACTTATTCTCTAATAAGCATCCATATGTTTGCTTAAGTTTCTCCATACTTTAATCTATGATATCGATTACTTTCTTCATAAGAAAGAAACAAAATAGGTGCTAATTTAACCATTTCGTTAATATCCAGTAAACTATGAGTAGGAACATTTGAAGAATAATAAAAAATGCAATTTGAATCTCATAATTATAATCGTATTAAAATTTTTAATTGCACAATAATTATTCTAAGGATTTTAACTTTATGATTAATGATTAATAATTAAAATACTTAACAAATACACAAAGATAAAGAATGCTTTTTATTGAATAACATATAATGTTATACATATATTTTTACAACCAATTAATTGTTTGTAAGGGTATAAACCAACATGTCTAACTTTAGGGTATATCTTAAAGGGAATCAACTCATATCCTTAACCCAATCTCATATTATGTTTTAATTTTATCATGCATTATTCTATAATGCAGACAACTCCTTTGGTTTAAAATCATACATCATTCTTTCTTTTGTAAGACTTTTATAATTATTATGGTTAATATAAAATCAATTATCTTGTGTATCATATATAAGAGTAATTTAAATAAAATTAATATAATAAAAAAATAACATTGGAGATTGGCGTAAATCCTAAGGCTCTTCATAACAATAGATAATATGCAGTTAAAACCTACTATTTGTGATTAGGTATGGAAATGTTGTATTTCATAAGACTAGAAGAAAGAAAAACGAAAATCAAACAGTGAAAACAAATAAATTCAGGGTTGTTCGATTGTGTTCCTTTGTTTTGTTTTAGTTTTTGATTTTTTAAAATATAAAAATAAAAAAATAGCACAAAAATAAATAAAAAAAACATATTAATATAATATACAATTTAAAAATATAAAAATATAAAAATATAAAATTTAATATAAAATATAAAAATTATAATAAAAAATCATAATAAAAAACTGAATTAATCGCCCATAATTGTTTGACTCCCCTTAACCGCATGCATGCAAAGGAGATGAGGACACGAAGAGGCTTGTTGAGCTGGCAGTGGCATTGGCGCATCCTAAACTTCTGCAGAAATTATGTACGAGGAGAAATTCCAGCACGTGAACCTTGCTGCTTTTATGCCACTCTTACTAATCAGTCAAGACTTGTGGCTTGAATTAGTAGATTTTGTTTACAAAATTATTTAAAATTTGTTAAAGATTAAATATAAAATGTATAGAAGCATTAGATTTGGTTAGGATTATTGAAAATAATTTAATTTATGGAATTGAAACAGACTAATATAATATATTCAAAAGCACAAGTATTTGTCCTCTTATCAAAAGTAGCCCGTCACATTATAACAATATAAAACTACCTTGAAATAAGACCCCTCGTTCATAAGAACATAATGATTTCAATTTGACGGACAGAAATCAAATCATACTTAACCAAGTTAATCATACTTCAATTTTATTCTCATAAATCAAACTATAGTTCTAGGATTGAAATTGACCATATATTAGAGTAGATGTAAATACTACAACGTTCTCAGATATGATATGCGTATATATATATAAATATATTTTAAAAGTTATTAAAGAGATGTAGATTGTGTTACCATATTTAAATAAAGAAATAAATAAATGCATCCGAAGACACACACTCTCTCTATTTCTCTCTCGCGCCTGTCTCTGTCTCTGTCTCTGTTTGCCTGTGTCTCCCGTATCTTTCGCTTCACAAACACTTCTCTCGTTCAAAGTTCAAACACCCTTCTCCCAAAACAAAAACCAAAACCAAAAATACATTAAATGTGGTTTGTTTAAATTATCTCTGAAATCTCTATTTTAATTATTATTTAAATTACTCCGAACTCCGAAGTCATTATTTTTTAATGGCGGAGCTGAAACTTCACTCACAAGCATTACACCACCAGCCTGACTCTTGCACTGCGTCCTTCTCCGATTAACGCCCCGCCCCAAATGAACCCAAATTCACCACCATCTCCGCCTCCTTGCTCACTCCTACTTCCTGTCTCCGATACCGATCACTGTTCCTCTCGCAACAGAAGCTCCGCCAATTGCGGCGATGGTGTCGAGTCTACAAATTCTGTTAAGGCAAGCATTGCGGAGAGAAGAGCCGCCAAGTTCGGGTTCAACGCCCAGAGTATCAACACGGCTCGGTTCCAAACCAACAGTCCCCTGGCTTCTACGACGTCCACGGCGGTCCGATCACCTTGTATTACCATTCCCTCTGGGATTAGCCCCACCGCCCTTCTCGATTCTCCGATAATGCTGCCCAATTCTCAGGTAATTGTTTTGTTTTATCTCTTGTTTGTATATATGTGTGTTTAAATACCGTTAAAATTGGTTGTGGCTTATGAAAACGTTATTTACGTACGGCGCTTATATATCGGTAAATATTTTATCATTATCATGCCACTACCTGATATACATATATATGTGTGTGTATTTATGTATTGGCTCTTTTTGTGCGTTTAGTTTTTATAGCTTCAGAAAACAAGAATGTGGTGCTCTGTGCTTTCTGTTTCTACTGCACGCGTCGTTGTGAACTGACTTACAACCTACTTCTCACTTGTGCAACTTAATAACCAGATTGCAGAAGGCGGGGTTTGAGCAATATTTCTGTTTTCATTTAGTACCATGAAGCATTTACAACCGGATTCATAGTCATGCTGGCTATTTATTGTTCTTCTTCATCCTCCTCTTTATTTTCGTTTTAAAGAATAGAAAAAAAAAAGCTAGTATTATCCTTGTTGATAGGTATTAAGAGTTTGGGAAAATAAAGCTTGGATGTCTTGACGGTAACGAATCTCACTATCTAAAGTTATCCAAATAACTTTCAACTTTTAAAGTACTTCAATGTTATGCCTACACTTCCTTTTTCCTTCAGGTATAACATACCAATTACTACTGTGGAATATAATTTCCTTTCCCATTATCGTTAATCATGGTACCCAAATGGATTAATTAATTGAAGAAACTCGTTTAACCTCATGAAAAAAAAAAAAAACTGTTATTTATAGAAAGTTATGATACGAATGCCTGTCTAGTTATCTGGAAGCATTCTTCTACTTTTTTTTTTTTGTTATCATTTGGACTGACGCAGTATTCATTTTTTAAAAAAATTTTACTGAAGAAACTTTCAGCCGAAGAATTAAATTCTGTAGTTACAGACACAATTTACAGGTTTAATACCCAAGAAAATAAAAAGTTGAATCAAAGAGCAATGGTGGCACAGGAGAAACGGGTGGTTCAGTTTTACTTAATAGTGATGTATCACTTAGGAGGGTTGGCACATAAAAGAGCCCCCTTCTTACTGAGGTTAGGTTTGACTTTCTACTTCAGCTTGTATTCTGGCACATAAAGAAGATAATCCATAAGGACACCTATGCTTCTTATTTTTTATAGTTTCAGATGGCAGTTGACATGTCATTTCACTTGGCCATACTGGCAGTTATATCATGGTTTACTTAATGTGCGTGTTCAAAATACACATTTAAGATGATTGTGAAACTTACCTGTTGTATAAAATCTCTTTTAACTTTTTTTCATTTGTGGTTTACAGCCTATTTGGTACTTTTCCTACTGTTCGTTTCAACAAATTGGGTCTTTGAAAGCCACATTATGACTGCTTTCTTGTTCTTTTTTGTGAATATCTTCTTCTCTTGCCTCAGCTCTCACCAACAACTGGAACCTTTTCATTATCCTTAGTCAACAATTACGAAAGTTCAATGCCTAATGAATCCTCTCAAGCAAACTACGACAGGAAGAACACTGGGGGTTCATTCTTCACATTTGGCCCTCATGCAAATGATAATTGCATGCCAAGCTTTTCTAGCTGTGATGATCAGGTACTAGCCAACTTTTATTGATGTGGGTGGTGGCTGGTTATGCTAATCATTGGTTTCTATCAATTTTGTTTTCATGCTCAATGCATTGTCAAAAACCTCCCCCACATCACAAAAAATGAAGAAAAAAGAGTCAACACATAAGAAAAGAACTACAGATGGCTTTGAATGATATATTTGTCTATTTGTCCAATTTTGTGTGCCTATATTTCGCAGGGGTGGGGAGGTGGGGACCGGGGTTGTGTTGTGAGGACTAACTTTATGATGTAGAGAAGGGCAAAACAAAACTTACATAATAAATCAGTAGAGGAGAGAAGGAATAAAAAGAAAAAAGAATTTAAACAACAGGGAAGTTGAAAATGTACTGCAGAAGAGTGAGAGAGAAAAAAGGAGAAACATTGAAGAATAATAAGGAAAGAAACCCAATTCTAGTTATCAATACTTAACATTAGAAAATACATCAAATAGGCAATAAATGACACAAAACACTAGTTTGCAAGACAATATTCTGGTGCACATAGTTTAAACTGAGAAATGAAAATCTCAATGATGGTGCAAATGCTTAAGTGACAAAGCCATGGTACAACCGCTATCAAAAAGCTATATTACAACCACTGTTCTTCTTTGTCCATCTAGCATAAACTCTCGTTTGTCATTAAGCTTGTGTATGAATCTTGAAAACCATTTTCACTTACTTGATCTTCTATTATGAACCTGTGTTTAAGATCAAGTTATAAGTCTAAGACTCACTGTAGGATCAAAAGAAGGAGACCCTTACTTGTCAGAGTGTCTACCCTTTCGCCTTATATCTAATTAAAATTAAGGGCTTGTTAGAGAGAACCTGCCAACCCTTGAACTTTAGAAATTCACAACCTTGAATCAAATTTCTGCCTGTCTTATTCTATGTGAAAATAATTTCTATATATTACAAGTGAGGGCTGGCTAGTCCCTAACCCTTAACCTTACTTTCCATAAATGGATATTCTTAAAAATCAACATGAGAGCATTCCCAAATCGATAATAATATCTAAATAGGAAATATAAGGAAAGTTAATTTAGAAAATTGATTTTTTCTTCTCATGTACAAATCTCTTGTAAACTAAGATTGATTTATGAGATTTAGGAGCTATAATTTTGGATTTAGGAGTTGTATTTTTGGCATCTGTGACAATACCCATAACATCTTCTCTTTAGAAAATTGACCACAGTGTTACAAGTATGAGATATCTTTTAATTGTAATAATGTGATTTTGGCATATTAATGTACTTGTGGTTCCATATTTCCTTTTAAATTTTATAACATAGTCTTATGAGTGACTTATATGAACTGTCTATGCTCATAAGCATAAAAATTGTGCATAGTATAGCTTAACACTGATAGAAATTAAAATAGTTGCAGAACTTGAACAAGGATGAAAATTAAGGTAATTGTATATTGATGAAGAAGTGAGGAAGAACAAAAGGCAGCTTTTGAGAGGTGCCACTCTCTTGTCTAATATCTTACTAGCACATGAATCTTTACCCCCTTGAATATATCGTGTTCCTACTTATATCCCCTCCCTATACTCTGGCATTCCCCCTAACAAACTTTGTCATTCTCTAGCTAACATTACACGTCACAATTCTAGAAATATTCCGCAAAATAGAATGAAAACAAACTCCATTAACATTATTATTAATTCTTAGCCCATTTACTTTAGCCTTGCTTTATTATCATTGAATCTGGTCTAAATATACCTCTACTCTTCTTCTTTGTTCTGCTATATGTAAATTTGATTGGGGGCTTATCAATACCCTCCCCTATGACATTCACCTTCTCCTCAATCGAGCAATTGCTGATTAATAAGTTCATAAGGTTCCCAAGATAATTCAAAGTCAAATAAGGACTTCCATTGAATTAGGACTTTTGGGCAGCTATGTTGGCCACTTCTTAAACGAATTTTGAGGACTTTCTCAGGCTCAACTTTCCATTCCACATCATCTTGTGACATCGTCAGAATTTGTTATCTTGGTATATTTTGTCCTACTATTTCTTGTGAAACATGAAATATCGGATGAACAGAGGTTAAATCTGGTATTTGAAGTTTGTTGGCTACCATTCCTACCCTTTAAAACACAAGGTAGGGTCCGGAAAATCACAGGGATAACTTCTCATTTGGGTGACGGGCCAATGATTTGTGATGGTAAGGTCTAAGTTTAATATAAACTAAATCCCACTCCTTAAATGATATATCCCTCCGATGTAAGTTAGTATTCTTTTTCATTCGTGTTTAAGCTATAACTAACTGTTCCTTTAACTCCTTAATCATCATATCACACTCCTACAGTTGCTTCTCTACTGTTAATATGCAAGTCTTGGACTAACCATAACTAAGTAGAGGTGGAGGGTCCCTTCCATATACTATCTTGAAGGGTTAGTTTAGTACAAGTGTGCTTATATTATACTAATACTCTGCTTAGGGAAGTCGTTGTGACCAAGTTCTAAGTTGGAAACTTACAAAACATCAGAGGTAACCCTTAAGACATCTATTTACGACCTTTGTTTGTCCATCCATTTTATGGGGTGGTAAGCTGTACTTTGTCTCAATTTTGTCTATTGCAACATGAAAAGCTCTATAAAAAAATTGCTCATGAAGACTTTATCTCAATCAGAAACTATGGATCTGGGAAGTTCGTGAAGTTTAACCACATGTTGTACAAACAATCCATCAATTGTTATAGCAAAAAAAGGATGCTTCATAGCAATGAAATGGCTATATTTGCTAAGCCTATCTACTACAACAAGTATAGAATCATATCCCCTAGATTTTGGAAGTCCTTTAATGAAATCTATAGTCACGTCTTCTTATATTTGCTCCAGAATCGGAAAGAGTTGTAGTAGCCCTTCTGGGGATAGTGACAAATATTTATTTCATTAGCACACCTTAGAAGTCTCTATGTAGCACTTAATGACTCCTTTCATGCCCTCCTAATACACTTCTGCCATCATATGCTTATATGTTTTCAAGAAACCTGAATGTTCACCAATCAAAATCTCATGGAATTCAATTAGTAAAGTTTGAATGAAAAGGGAGGATTTAGGAATGACCAGTTAGTTTTTATGCCAAATATGTCCTTGAATAAGGGTCTAACCAGTTCTATAACTCAGGCCAGCCAAAATGGCTTCTTTAACTTCTTTTAATTGCTTGTCCTTCTCAATTTGAGTTGAGAGCTCGGTTAAATCCAACACTTAAGCAACTGATATGAGCATAAACTCTGTGGCGCTGGGCATTCACAAAAATGCATCAATTGCTTTATTTTCACCTTCCGATTTACACTAACTGTGAAAATTAAATCCCAATAATATTGTAACCATCTTTGACACTTCTTTGAAATTAGTTTTTTCTTTAATAATTGTTTCAAACTTTTATGATCAGTTTGAACCAAGAACTTCCGCCCGATCAAATCATATCGCCACTTTTGAATGGCTAGCACAATTGCCATTAACTCGTGTTCATACACAGACTTTAAATAGGCTTGCCCTTTCAAGGCTTGATTGAAATATGTTATAGACGATTTCTCTACATTAGGACAACTCCTAGGCCAGTTCTGAATGTATCCATCTCAAGGACAAATTGTTCCTCAAACTTTTGTAGTGCTAACACTGGCATAGTTATTACGGCCTGCTTTAATTTTGCAAATGCTTCATGGTCGCTTGACTCCATACAAAGGCATCCTTTCTTAATAATTCAGTGAGGGGGCCGCAATCCTGCCATAATCTTTGACAAATCGATAATAGTATCTAGTTAACCCTAAAAACTCCTTGAGTTCCTCCAAATTTTAGGCTATAGGCCATTGAACTATGGCCTCAATCTTATCTAGATTAGTTGAAATTCCTTCCTTTGTAATTACATGTCCCAAATATTCAATCTGGTTCTGACAAAATGAGCATTTTTTTAAAGTTAGCAAATAATCGGTGAGTTCGAAGCAGATATATTACCTCCCTTAAATGTTGAACATGTTGTCCAAGTGTTGAACTGTATATTAAAATATTGTCAAAGAAAACTAGTACACTTCTCTGCAACATTGGTTTGAACATTGAGTTCATCACACACTAAAATGTCGCTGGAGCATTAGAGAGGCCAAAAGGCATAACTAGGACTCATAATGCCCTTAATGAGTTGTAAAAGTTGTTTCTTGTACATGCTATGCTTATACTCAAATTTGGTGATATTCAGATTTTAAATCCAATTTGGTGAACAACTTGGCCCCTTTCAATTCATCAAATAGTTCATCAACAGTAGGATTAGGAACCAATAAGGGCTTGTGGCTTTGTTTAATACTTGGTAGTTGACATGGAAATGCCAGCTCCCATCCTTTTTCTTAGCTAGTAACACCGATTGGCAAATGGACTTACACTCAACTGTATCGCCCTTGTCACCAACATCTTTCCAAATAGCTTCTTAATCTTGCTCTTTTGCACATATGGGTAAGTGTATAGCCTAGCATTGATGGGAGCAGTCCCTGGTTTAAGCATGATAGCATGGTTGCTATCTTGCCAAGGTGATGCCAAATGACCACACCCTTGAATTCTTAGATAATCTATTGAACTTCAGGTAGCATCTTCTTTGTCTTCTTCTTAATCTCAAGTGTTATGCATCCCATCTCAACTAACTCTCCCTTTCCCTCTTGCTGCAAGGTCTTAACCATAGACTTCAACGATATAAGCATTTTAGTCAAGCTAGGATCTCCCTTAATCTTAGCCCTTTTTCCTCCAATTTGCATTGTCATAGTTAGTGCATGCCAATCAAATTTAGTTTGACCCAAAGAAAACATCCATTTTAGGTAGCAAATAATGTCAAAAATTCCAATTTCCAATGGTAAAAACTCCTCCACCACCATTAATTCCTACAATTTCAATATCACACCCTTACAAATTCCACTCCCTTTTACCATAATCCTAGTTGCCATCACTATTCCATACCACAAAGTCTCTAACACCGGCAGATACAATTCCTCAACCACTTTTATCCCGATGAAATTATGTGTAGCCCCATAGTCAATTAATATTATTACTTATAATTTTCCTCTCATCTTTATAGTGTGAGGTGATGTCAACTCCACCACAGAATTTAGTGATAGCTCCACCCCTTCTATTGGAGTGAGTTGCCAATTTTCTATACCCAATGCCTTGTCCTTCACTTCTTCCTCTTCATCTTCAACTACCAACACATTTAGCTCTCTATTCTTGCAGCTACGCCCCACATGGTACTTTTCATCACATCTAAAGCACAAACCCTTATCCCTTTTTGCTTTAAGTTCAAAAGCCTTCAATCTTTTGAAAGAAGAGCAGTTTTGGGTGGTTTTCAAAGCCAATTGTCTTAGTTGGAGTGGGTGGGTTTTGCAGGTAGTGGACTAGGGGATGTTTGGCGGTGTTTAAGAGTAAGGGTCCAAGAAATGGTTCATTGAATGGAGTAGGTAGTGTTTTAGGTCCCAGAAATCATGGGTCTTCCTGGGGATTTGTGATATTCAAGTGTTTGGGTTTGGTCTAGCATATGGTTGCCCTCTTTAATCCTCTCTGCAATCTCCATTACTTTTGGAAGCCTAATTGGGTTCATCGTCACTAACTCTCCTGTAATCATTTCATCCAACCCATTTACAAAGACAGCTACTAGGGTATCATCATGTAGTTTTTTTTTTTTTTGGATAAAGTATCATCATCTAGTTGTTTAAGGGGAAATGAGAGCGTCTCAAATTTATGTCCATATTGTTGGACAATACCTATTTGTTTGATGGATAAAAAATGTCGATGAAGGGTGCCCTTGTGTTTGGGAGAGAACTTCATTAATAGCTAGCCTTTGAGCTCTTTCCGCGTCTAATCTCTTCCCATTGAAGCCATGCCAATGCCGCTCTTTGAAAGTAGGTAGTAGTTGCCTCTAATTTCTCGACATCCACTGAGAAGTACCTTTTTGCTCTAAAGACCCATGGAATTGGCTTGTCGTCCCTACCATATATTGATATGGTATGTGTATTGTTTCCAAGTTTCAGTCCTTGAAATTTTGACATCCTTGGCTGGTATGTGTATTGTTTTAAAAAAAATTGTTATCCCCTACTATTAGATCCTCCACTTGTACACTAGTTGCGTTGGTCCACTTGACTTTTCCAAGATTGTATTCTTCCCTATGGATTGTTGGCTTTTGACAAAAGTGCTCAGGGCTTCATCAAAATTTTGGGTTAACATGAACACCGATGTATATAGATTGCTGAGCTTATTTTCAAATACTAGGTAATTTCTCCTCTACACTATCCATTTTGGATTCCATTCGTGTTATTAGGATCATTCTCTAGGATGGTGAACTGGCTCTGAGACCAAAATGATAGAAATTAAATTAGTTGATAAGTTGAATAAGGACAAAAATTAACGTAGTTGTATATTAATGAAGAAGTGAGGAAGAACAAAAGGCAGCTTTCGAGAGGTGCCACTCTTCTGTCTAATATCTTCCTAGCACATGATTCACATGATTCCTTACCTCGAAACAGAATAAAAACAAACTCCATCAGCATTATTATTAATTCTCAGCTTATTTACTTTAGCCTTACTGTACTGTCACTGAATCTAGGTTAAATATACCTCTACTCTTCTTCTTTGTTATGCTATATGTAAATTTGATTGGGGGCCTATCAAACACCTCAAAATTTAAATTGATTTCTTGATGTAGCAATGAACAGATTACAAAGGCATTTGCCTCCTTTGTGGGCTCTGACTTTACCCATGACTCGCTAGAAAACTGTGAGCATGCATTTAATCTTCTCCAAGGGGGGCTTGGCTTTGCCCTAGTTATTAGACAGAATCCCTAAAAGATATGGGAGGCCTTATTCTTAAGAAGGTTCAAAAGGACAAAGAGTCACTAATAGTTATGTTTTCTAGTCTAAAAAATTAAAAATTTTATAATAAAAATTTAATCTAAATTTAAAAAATATTGAAACAAAAAGTAAATTGAGTAATATAAATCCATTACTTTATTAAATGAACCTATTATTTATAATGATTTTTCCTTTATATACAATTTTTTAATAAAATCATAAAATTAAAAATAATATTTGTTAATTATTAAAAATCCTCCCTAGATCAAAATCCAATCTCCTTCCCTGATTGTAGCTTAGAGAACTTGGCTTTCATAATAGAACATCTTTCTAGTCAAATCCTTCTATTCACCCTAGATTAAAAAGTGAATGATTATTTTGTAATAGAAATGATTAGAATTTTCCTTAAATTCAAGTTGTATTCATAGAGAAGTTGAAGAAGTGAATACTAAATGCATGAGAAAAAACTTGATTTGAAGTTGCATTTTCATTTATCAGAACATCTGTTACATCTGTTGCATCAGTTACAGAAACTAGCAATTTAAAATTAGCTTTATGAATGTAAATAATGAAAAATATGCACGTTAAACAAAGAAAGAGGCAGTATAATTGTATAGTGTTACTGAATGTTGATAATTTATGGTGGCAATCTGATAAGCCTCCCATTCGGTTCACATATAGCAGGAGGAAGAAACATACTTAGCATTTTCGAGCTATTAACCTTGTGT
>JAOXYD010000007.1:4979353-4993012 GCA_028565735.1 Pinacopodium congolense
GCTGTTAATTTGGATTCTTATTTTCCTTCAAGAAGTATTCTTGGTTCTTAGTTAAGTTTAAAAAGCGCTATACATAATAAGGATGTTATTTTACGTTGTAAAAGAGCATGGGCTAGATAGTTTTATCATTCTTGTATTCCTTTGAATGCTCTAAATTCACCTTATTTTCAAAAAGTAATAGATACTACAACAACAATAGGTCCTAGATTTAAGACACCTTTTTATTATGAGATTCGTGTGTCTTTACTTCAAGATTTGAAAAAAGAATGTCAACTGATTGTGGATTCATATAGATCTAGATGGAAAATAACAGCATGCACTCTTATGGCAAATGGTTGGACCGATCAAAGACAAAGAACTTTGATCAATTTTTTAGTCTACTGTGATATTGGAACAACTTTTGTTAAGTCTGTTGATGCTTCAGATATGGTGAAAAGTGCTCATACTTTATTTGAAATATTTTCTGAAATTGTTGAGTAGGTTGAATCAAAGAATGTAGTTGACTTCATTATAGTTAATGTAGCTAATTATATATCAGCTGGATACTTATTAGAATCAAAGTATGAGAATATTTACTGGTCTCCATATGCTACGTATTTTATCAATCTTATTTTAAAAGATATTGGATCTATGCCACATATTTTTAGTCTTGCTTCACGTGCATCTAAGATCACAATTTTTGTGTATAATCATTTGATCTTTTTATCTTGGTTGAGAAAACAAGAAGATTAGGTTGAGATAGTGCGTCCTTCTGCTACTAGATTTGTGACTACATTTATAACTTTAAAAAGTTTTTATGATCACAAATAAGTATTGCAGAATTTGGTGACAAGTAGACACTTTTCGAATCACAAATTATCAAAAAGTGAGAAAGGAAAAGAACTGTATACCATTGTCTTAGATAATAAATTTTGGGATGCTTACTTAAGTGTTGTAAAGATTGTGGCTCCACTGATAAGATTGTTAAGGATGGTTGATTTAGATGAGAAGCCATCTTTAGGATATATATATATATATATGATGGCATGTATAGAACTTGCAGTACCATTATGCATATTTTCAAAGGAAATGAGAGATTATATAAGCCTTATACACGCACTAAATAAAAACATAAGACACACATTAATATTGACTTTTTTTCTTTTTCTCTTTTTTTATTGTTTATTTGAATAAAATAAATTAAAGAAATTTGAGTTTATAAAATTAAAAATAAGTTTTTTAATTAAATAAACTAATTTTTAGTTAACTAAATATATATTTAAATTAAGTTTTCCAATTCAAAGTAGCTCATTAATTTAGTTAAATAAAAAATAGAAAAAGTTTCTAATTAGAATATAATTGGAAAGAAGTTTTCTAATTAAAATGAACTAATTTATTTATTTAAATAAAATAAGAAAAGACTTCTAATTAGAATAAAATTAGAAATTAGTTTTGAAAGTAATATAAACTATTTTCTTTAGTTAGACCAAAAAAATTACAAATAAATTTCTAAGTAAAGTAAATTTAGAAATAAGTTTTTAATTAAATTTAGACTAATTTTTTAGCAAAATAAATAAAAAGCTTGAAAAGGTTTCTAATCATAATAAAATTATAAAAATATTTTCTTATTAAAATAATTCATTTTGTTTAGTTAAATAATTAGAAATGAATTTTTAATTATAGTAAAATTAGAAATAAGTTTTGTAATTAAAATAAACTATAATTGAATGAAAATTAGTAATAAGTTTCTAATTATATTAAAATTTGAATGTGTTTTCTAATTGAATTGAACGAAATCATTTAGTTGAATTAAAATTAGAAATAAGTTTTCTAATAATAAAAAATAGGAATAATTTTCTAGTTAAGGATAAACTAATTTACTTAGTTAAAGAGAATTAGACAAAAAAAAAATCTCTAATCAATAATGAACTAATTTTTTTAGTTCAATAAAATTATAAGTAAGTTTTCTAATCAAGGATAAATTAATTTATTAAGAAAATTAGGAATATGTTTCCTAATTAAAGATAAACTAATTCTTTTAGTTGAAAAAAATTAGAAATAGGTTCTTATTACTTAAATTGCATTTCAACATGTTAATTGGAATTTAATTATTATATAAATGATAATTAAGCACATATGTGATTTTTTGATTTCATAAGCAATCAAATTTTGATTATTTACTTAACATATATATGATATGATAATAACGTGCAACTATGATAATTTTTTCTATTATTATAGAAACATAGTGTTTCAAACATGGTTATTACATCAAAGAATAATGTTGCCAAACTTAGCAAGGGTAAGAAATTGAATGATGATAATTATGACATATGGAATATGAATATTCAATATATACTTAAGGAGTAAGAGGTTCAAAGGATTGTGATGCATATGAGAATTAGAGGAAGAAGAACCCATTAAATTGCATTACATAGTTGAGCAACATAGACAAAGGGATAATGCATAAGTTTAGGAAATATGAATATGCTACAGGCATGTGATCCACTTTCACTACACTTGTCAATCCTCTATATCTAAATTGAGGTCATTTACTATCAAATTTAGCACACTTATATAGAAGTATCTTGATTATACAAATACAAATACATTTAAGACACATGTCAAACATGAAAAATGAGTTAAGAGATGTTGATCATGAATTGTTTGATAAGCAATAAGTGTAAGTAGTAATCCATTCTTTTCCTTAGAGCTAGAGCTAAGAGCATATGAATATGTATTTGACCTATTAATGGAATCAAGATGATGGAGGATGCTTTAAGGCACCTTGTGATAAAGGAAGAATGTCTTGAAACTCTCAATATGCCTTCTGAGGTATTTGTTACTGATTCTAGCTTACATAAGCTATGAACAAAAAGGCATAAACATCACAGTAGGCTCAAGTGAAAAAAAAAAGGAATAAAAAGCCTTACTACAATACTTAGGATTTGCAAAAGACTAAGTTGAACCAATATGAAAAGAAAATTATGCTTTCAAAAATATAAATGTGAATAAGATTAAGTGCTATAATTGTAGCAATATAGGTCACATTGCTGGCATTTAAAGTGACTCCAAGAAAGTACAATCTTATAGCATGGAAATTTGTTTTATGCATGTTTATAATTCTATCTTTCTAACTGGGACACATCTATTGTAGATTGTATATTCAAGAGCAATAAACCATGTAGCGAGGAATATGAATACTTTTATGGCATTCCATAAAATCTCATATGAAGCACAATGATTCTATGTAGGAGACAATATAACAATTATTGTATAAGGGATTGACACGTGTAAATTAGTCATGCACAGTAATCATTCTCAAATCGTACACAAAATATTATATACTCCAAAGATTCAACGGAATCTTGTCTTTATATTGGTATTAGTCAAATTTAGTTTTATTATATACTTCCACATTGGTGGAATAGATTTAAATCTTGAAAATATTTATTATGGTCATAATATTATATTGGATAATTTCACTATTCTATACATTGATTATGCAAATAATAATACTATCTATTCTTTATTTGCTTCATCTAGTAATTCTAATGCTGATTTAATTTTGTGACACATTAGACTTTATTACATTAGTTAAAATTGAATAAGTCATTTATAAAAAGAAGGTAAATTAGGGTTATAATATTATATTTGATGATTTCAATGTTCTAAACATTAATGATGAAAATAATAATCTTATTTATTCTTTATTTTCTTCATCTAGTAATTCTAATGTTGATGTAATTTTGTGACATACTAAACTATGTTACATTACTTAAAATTGAATAAGTCGATTAGAAAAAGAAAGTTAATTAAATTATCTAAATTAAGAAAATTTCCCTATTTATGAACATTGTTTAACTGGTAAAATGGCAATAAAGCCATTTGGAAAGGGAGTGTGAGATCTACATCAATTTTAATTAATTTATTTTGACATATGTGGTTAAATGAATGTAAGGGCAAGAAGTGGAGATGTTTATTTCATCATGTTTATAGATAACTAAGTGTAGTGATGCCTATTTTTTCTTTCACAAATTATTGCTTCATAAAGTATATGAATTTGGTAAAAAAAATCAATTAGATAAAAAAACGTCAAGGACTAATTAAGGACAAGCATACCTAAAAAGTCAAAACATGTTATTTGAAAAGGAATAAAAAGATAGTTGACTATTCCACGAACTCTACAATAAAATTGTATCACTCATAGACGAAATAGGATACTATTAGAAATGATTAGGTATATAATGGCATAGGCAAAATTTACCAATCTACTTTTTGGGATGATGTCTTCTGAATAGCTACTTAAGTATTTAATTATGTACCCGCAAAATCAGTTACATAGACCCTATACGAATTATGGATAGGTAAAAAACCTGACTTGACGACCTTAAGGCTTTGGATTTTTTGCAACCTTTATTAATAATCTCTCTCATAAATATGGGAATATAGATCCTATAAGAAAGAAAATTATCTTTATTAGACACTTCAAACACTCAAAAGGGTATGAGTTCATAAGTAAGTAAGGCAATGGAGAAATAACTGATTTCAAATTATGTGATGTCATGTTTATAGGGAATAAGTTCTCTAGAGTAGGGCAAGATAAGTGTAAACCTATTCTTAACTCAGACACTTACTCAAAATGATTTTTTACTAAAATTCAAGTTAAGGTACTCCGGGTAAGTGGGAGTAATATAAAAAATGTAGAATTGATTCAAGATTAATCCACATTCCCACTAAGTGAAAGTTACTTATATTGTTTGATCTGAGTGGGAGTAACTAAGACGTTAATAAATTTGTTTTTCAGGAATCTCAATTGCTTCAAAGTAATTGTAAAGATTCACTATCATGACTTTAAAATTTAAAAGGATGTTGACATGATTATTCCATAAGAAGAAGATGAGCCAAAGAATGTAAATAAGGCTCTTTATGACCTCGATAAGGAAAAAATGGATGAAAGAAATGAACACAGAGATAACTTCCTTAAGCTCTAATCAATTCTAATACTTAGTTGATCTCCTTAACAAGGTTAAAAACAATTGGGATTAAATGGGCTCTTAAAATAAAATGAAAAGCCAATGGTTATATTAAAAGATATGAGACATGCCTCATAATTAAAAGATATACACAATAGGAGGCTATATATAATAAAGAAAAAATTTTAAATGTTATGAGTTTTACTTCAATTCATTCTACTTTTAACGGCTAATATAGATTTTCAATTACATAAAATGGATGTAAATATTGCTTTCTCTAGATGGAGAATCAAAATAAGAAACCTAATGGAACAACCTATAGGCTTCATTAAGATAGGCCAAGCACATAAAGTATGTCGATTATTAAAATCAATTTATGGTCTGGAGAAATCTTTAAGGTAATGGTATATTTGTTTCGAAACATAGTAATTTTTTATGATTTTTAATATGATTAATGAGGACCATTCCATATACACTAAAAATCTAAAGATAAATTTGTGATTTTATCCTTATATGTAGATGGAATTTCGATTCCTTGTAACGATTGTGTGTTTCTTAAGCAAATTAAAGATTGGTTGTCAGCAGAATTTGAGATGAAAAATATAAGAGAAGTTATATATATTCTTGGAATTAATATTTCAAGAGATGATTCGAAGAGATTATTATCGCTTTCTCAAATGATACATATTGAAGAAATGCTTGAAAAATTTTGTATGCACGATTGCAAACTAATTGATAATACCATAACTAAGGGTAAAGGCCTTAACAAGAAAATTTTCCAATCAATGCCATAAGAAAGGGGAAAAAATGAATGAAGTTCTTTATTATAGTATAATTGGAAGTCTTATGGATATAATGTTGTGTACAAGATCATACTATTAGAATGTTGAGAAAATATCATTTCAATCTAAGAAGAGTACATTTGAAAATAATAAAGAAAATAATAAGGTATCTAATAGGTACTGCTGATTATGCATTATGTTAGTAAGGTAATGATCTCTGTATAAAGTTATATAGATGTAGACTGGGGAGATAATTTGAATGAAAGAAAATCTAATTTGAGTTTTATTTTCTTACCAAAAAATGATATAATATCATGAAAAAGTAATAAATGATCTTGCATGATATTATCTATAATGAAAGTTGAATTTAAAGAATTTTCAACTATAATATAAGAAGTTATGCGACTTAGAAAATTCTTGGTTAATTTTTTTGGTAAATCAGTAAAGTAAATTAAAAAAAATCTATACAAAGGTTAACTCTAAATCAATTTAACCTAAGGCAGAAAAAGAAAGAACTAAAAATTGTCGTTCCAACATTAAAAAAAGGCAAAAAAAAAGATGATAAAGATATGCACAAGACAAAATCACAGAGTATATGTCTAGCCTTCACAAAGTAGAAAACATAGAAATAGAATAAAATGAGGCGAGATAAGGGTGTAACAGATAAAAAGCACTTAAGTATTTATAAAACTAGAAATAAAACGAAGAGGCAAGGAAAAAATTAATAGCATCGTCCTTTGCAAATCTAATTAGAAGTGGGTTTATTTTTTGATTTGTAGAGAAGGGCCTCGAACCATTTCTTTACAACCCTTTTCCATTCTTCTTTTCTCTTAAGCTAACATCGTACATTTGACCTTCTTTATTTTATTAAAATATATCAACCTTCCATTTCCTTAAAGAACATCTTATCAAAAGGGACCTTTATAGAAGGTGAATTTGGAGGGAGTTCTGGATTTGAGCTTATGGGAGAAGTAGAGTTCCAATGCCACTCTTCACATAAGCCCTTCAACCAAAACTACTAAAGTGATCTAGTAAATATACTACTTGAAGAGCTTGAAGTAGGAGTGTCTAAGCTTTTTTAACTAGCGTTGCTCTCTTTATTATCCTCTGTAGCCTGTTAAAATGAGTCATAAAAAGAAAGTATTAATTAAGGTATTTCTTATATGCTTGCCTTATCTTTCTACTACTGTCATGTAGCTGTTTTCTATGGCGAACCTTAACAAAATTGTTGTTACCAAAAGCTGCCACTTGAATTTTGATGACTTTATTTCACAGGAATCGCAATCTAAACTTCTCTGGGTTCCTTTACTTTTAATCATCTTCCTCGTACACCATAACTTGCTTCCCTTTAGCATTCCTCTTCACGATATGAATCTCAATAATAAAATCATTTAGACCTACAAAATAAAGGTTAATACAACATAAAATAAGTACAAAACATTTTGATCTTATTTTTGTGGCATTTGGAAACCTGCAAGACCACCTTGGTGAAAAAGCTTCAAGATTTTAAAGAGATATCCTTAAAAGTTTATTTATTTCTTTCTTGTGAGAGGTTATAAACATAGGTGGGAAGGAGGATTTTAAAAAGATTAACATTAATGTTTCAGAGGTTTGCAGGGTTTAAGGACCAATTCAAAATAGCTGGGAGATTAAAATGGGTGAATGTTAATATGAAATTACAAATATCGGTTGCCACATTACATTAGGGAAACTACATTCAAAGAATAGGTGGTTAACTGTTTCACAATTCATAAGACAAAGAGAACACAAATTTGGGAAATGGGAGAATGATAATTTATCTCTAGTTTGGAGTTTGTTCAAAAAGGATAACAATAGAATAAAGTTATGTTTAGAGTTAGCTTTCTCATATAAAACTAGTTTGGATCAAGGAACTATAGGTAAAGGAGGTTGCAGACATTTATAAGTTAAAACATTTGTGTAGGTTTTGTATGAGTTGGCAATCTATTCTAGTTTATCATCTTTTAAGCTGTCAAGTAAGTAGGATAAAGGTTCAGAGAATAGGCTCTGAATAAGAGTGTTTGTGATTACATTCTAGTTCTACATATTGTCTTGAATTATTCCAAATAATTCGGATTCCATAAGGAGATCTAAACTATTAATCATTTGAGGAGTTGTAAGATCCTTGATAATGCCTCAAGGATGCCATAAATCCTGTCACTACTCATTTCCAATCTTAATTCTGAATTGGTTTATAGTGAGATCCCTCATTTGTAAAATTTTCCTCTAACTCCAAAAAGTACCATTTTCAACTTTGACATTCCAAAATTTTTCCTCTCTAGGGATAATAGTATGAATCCATATCACCTACAAGGCCTCAGAGTCATTAAACAAAATCTAAACCCTTTTACCTAATAGAACTTTGCTTCAAGTTTTAATATCTTTAATACCAAGAACACCTTGCTTTTTTAGTTTACAATGATTTCTCGATTAGCTTTTGTAAAAATGGTTAATATTTGAAACCCACGACAAAAAAAAAAAAATTCTTAGTTTAGTTTCAATATCTTTAATAATTGAAGATGGAAGAAGGAAATGAGTAGACCAAGAAACCTGAAAAGTAGAAAGGACAAAATTTACTAGTTGAAGCCTGTCAGTATAAGAAAATAATCTATTCATCCATTTTTGCACTCTATCTTCTAATTTGTCTAATAGGAGATTTTAATCTCACATTAATAATATGTAATCTCTCTTTGATAGTCTACCAGACAAAAGAGGAAGACCAAGATATGAAATAGAAAGATGGATTAGTTTAATACATGTAAGGTTATTGATTTCACTTTTGAGTCCAGTGGAGTCTTTAGATAAAAAGAATTGACTTTTATATAGGTTCATCTCTAAGTCAGATAGCTTGGAGAAAAGATTAAGGCCTTCAAACAAAATTTTAATGGATTGGTAAACTTCTTGACAGAATAAAAACAACTCATCAACAAAAAGGAGATGAGATAATTTGTGTTTACCATGTCTCCAATGGTACTTGAAATTACAATTATTAATAGTGGCATAAGCTAGGATTTTTTATAGAGCTTCCATACAAATTGTTAATAAATAAGGAGATAAATGATCTTCTTGTCTTAGCCTAGATTTTTTTTTTTAAATAACATAGAAAGATTGCCATTTATAATAATCGAATAGGAAGGAGAGGTAATACATTTACGAATTCAGTCTATGTAGAGAGGGGGAAAACTTAGCAACTTCAACATTTTAAACATGAACTCCCATTGGATCGAGTCATAGGCCTTTTGCAAATCAATTTTGAAAGCCTAACATTTATGACCATTTATTAGAGCATAATTTTTGAAGTTTTCCTAGGCCAGAAGAATATTATCAACAATACCTTTAACAAAAGTAGATTGGTTATAGCTAATGATATGAGGGAGGACATGCCACAATCTTTTTACTAGAATTTTCGAGATAACCTTATAAATTATGTTGTAGCACAACGTAGGCTTATAATAAGTAACATGAGAGGGGAATGGGGAAATTTAAGTTGAATTTATTTCTCCTAGCATCTTACCTTGAACAAAGAAGTTTTAGATTGGTTTTGATACATCAATACCTATTATGTTCTAAGTCTATTTGAAAAAGTAAGCATTGAATCCATTAGTACTAGGAGCCTTATTAGGATGGCAAGAATTAAAAGCATCTTTGACTTCTTGGGAATAACTGAGGCCACTAATGAATTGATAAAATTCTTAGTTAATTTAGGAATAACTAAAAGAAATTACGATTTAGTGACAATCCATTATAATGGTCATATGGTGATTGCTTATATTATAAATCCCAAATATCATAATAAAATTAAGCTTATAGATACTAAGGATAATTATACGAAAGACATAGTTGTATGAGGAGAAATGAATATGAAATATAGAATTACAAAAGATATGTTGACTAACTCAATAACACAATCAGTTTCTTAAAACAAATACATTAAGCATGTGAAGTCATTAGATTTATATAGATATTGAAACGTAATTGATTAACATTTCTATATGTATGCTTACCTATTGTATTATCATGTTTAAATATCAAATGAATATTGAAATTAAGCGACTACGTGTCGTTACTTTGAGAAATATGTATACTTTACATTAATTTGTTTTGCATAAGTTAAAAGAGTATGTCAGGCATATAAGATATTGGTTAAAAAGAGTATTTAAGAAAGATAAGAGATTATAATGGTTGGAGATAAGACAAGTTTAAGATTTATTATCTAACTAATAGTTGAGAGTAAAAACTTAATGCCATCTTAGACAGAAAGAATTAAGAGAAATTGATTTAGAGTGATCAAATGGTCACTATATTTTTCTTGAGTTGCTAGATGTGAGTTCTAAAAGATGAATATTGAAGTAGACAAGTGAAATCGAGTCATATATTGTGTATGTTTGACTTATCATTTATACGGTATTATATGAATGGAAGACATACATAATGAAAGAAAATAAGTTAATATTATAATAAATGACTTGCACCATATGTCCTATAATGACCATAAAGTGCAAAATGTATGTAATAAGATCTCAATTTGCATTATATGAGACCTTTAAGGATAAAAAGAACCTTACTGTATACCCTCACAATTCTTGTCAAATTTTTTAGAATTGAATTTAAAATTTACTACTTTAAATTGTTACTAAAAGATCATATAAGATATGATCTTATAGAATGATTCTAGTAAAGAAAATTAAATTAAATTCAAAAGAGAATTGAGAACAGAAAAAGGTCATTTGATTTTTGGTTGATAACTCATATGAAAGGTATTCAAAGATGGTCAAGTAGAGAATTGAATACAAGAATAATACAATAAAATAAATAAGATAAAAGGAGAAAGAAATGTGAAATATGACCTAGGGTATGACATACTAAATCTACTTAAAAGATAGATTCAATAATCTAGATATTATATACTCCTAACAAATGTATGATAACAAGCTCTCATTCTATGTTGGTCATATGGTTAATTGAATGAGTATGAAAATAGTAAAATTTTAATCAAACAATCCTACCATATATTAGCGGAAGATGATACAAATTGTTAATTCAACCATAATAGGATTAGTATAAAAATATCGCTGTTCAGTTTAAATTAAAAAGTTGTATTGCTTAAATTTTGGTATAAAAACCTATAAATTCAAATAAAAGAGGATAAAAGCCTTCTCTAAATAAAAGAAATTTGTTCTTTTATACAAAAGAACAAGGTTGGAAAGATCCTGTAACATCAAGAAATTTTAACCTGTGAAATTCAAAAATAACCCCTTAATGATTATTTTCATTAAATTATGCATATATATATATATATATATATATAAATATATGAACAATCTCTGTAATTGATTAAATTTTTTGACAGAAAAAAATTGCATAAAACAAGAAGAAGAGTCCATTACTATTCTAAATTTATATCTTTGTTGAAGTGGTTTCATATTTAGAATGTATATATACATTATGATTTAGAAAACATGATCATGTTCCATGTATTATCGTCATACATAATTACTTTATGCATAAACATTTCTTTTAGTCCAAGTCATATATATATATATATATATAAAGGCATATCGTGTTAAAAAAGTTTTTGAGTTGTTCTCTCAACATACAAAGTGGGATGCAATTTTTCAAATGAACCTTTAACTCAATAATTGTTATAATTTTATCTTTTACATTTGACTATTAGGCTTCTTATTTTTTTCAAAATCGAATTCACTTCATTCTATATACCCTTATCCATCAACGGAAAAAGAGAATGAACGTTAATAAACTCCTGAAGAAGCAATTTTCTAATTATTGAGCACCCAGATCGAATGTTTAACACCAATTCCGTAATAAGAAGTACAAACGACTAATTGGCCGCAAGCAATAGGGGTTAAGTTTTCTGAAAGCTCCTGGCGAATGTTGACTCCAACCGAGGTTGACAGCAAATCTCAACCTAGATTCATTTGCTAGATAATACATAGGCTGAACTTCCGTTGACTTGAGTTGGCACTGTACAATCCCCCGCCAAATCCACTCCAAATATATATATATATATATATATAACACACTCAGTTTAAGGTCTTCTACTGAATCACGTTGGATTTTCACTACACTATCTAATTTTAATATTACAAATTTATTCGGAATTTGAACCTGAATTAAAATTTTTAAGACCAAACTCTTTTTTCCAGGGAACTCATTCAGAAAGATAGCGACTAAATTTTAGCATCGCAAACTATAATAAAATATCCAATCCAAAAATTTATGATCTGACGATAAACAAAGTTTAAGCGTTCCAAGCTCAACTGAAAACAAAGCCATCTCATGAGTCAAAGACACCCCACGCGAAATTCTATACGCCTGTCCAACAACCCAGATCCATTTAAGATATCTTTGCCTTCGAAAAGTCCATCTCAGGATGCTGCAGCAGAAAACCATGTGAAGCTGTAAATCAGTTCTAAGGAGCCAGAAGACAACGGTAATCTAAATACCCTACGTGAGAAAAATAATAGGTTATTCAAGAACTAGCGGACTTCACCTGGGCCATAAACTTCTTTAGAATCTCCTGCTTCTGCATCTCATCGCTGGTTGGCAGCCCCATGGACTTCTGTCTCTGGTCGAACTGTATGACAAAAGAAATACGAAACTTCAATAGCGACAATGAAACTCAAAAAGATAATGACTACAAATGCCAAGAAAACTAGCTAGCCAAGTCAATTGGCACAAATAAACTCCAAAGAAATGAAAGAAATATGAGCCCAGAAGATAGTCATGAGAGTATCAAATAAACAGATAGGAAAATTTACCATCATCTTTTCAACAGTTTGCCGAGTCTCAGGATCTAAGTCAGAAAGCTTGCTGTTTTCAGGTTCAACTTTCTGAGTATCGATTTCAGGATCCCCTTTCACCAAACATTTCCACCACTCCATTTGATCATGTTTAGTCAAAAGAATTGACAGGGAACTCTGGTCCTCTGAGGACAATGCATAGGTAGAAAACATTGTAAGTGCCTAAGAATAGCTGATTATGCAATTCCAAGCAATTATAAAAGAAGACGGCTGTGCTAACTGTTAACAGCATTAAAGTTTTGTTCCCGAGTACAAAAAGAGATTATACAATCCATTTTCTTTCCATTTTAAGACCACAGAAAACATACCTATGCTCCAATAACAATCGTCAACCTTAATAGGCTTATAAAGTTCTCCCTGAAAGTAGTTGAATAAAAAATTTCAGATTTAATCATATGCAAAACTAAATAGCATATCATGCCTAAAATATGTTTCAACAACAATAAAATAGTGAATACAAACAGGACTTACATCTATTATTGGCGGCTGACCTTTCAGTCCAACCTTTAGATGGTTTTTCTTTATGTCGCACACAACAAACCTTGAGTTTGTTCCAGCAGGTACTGGAACATTAACATTAACCTCTTGAAGGGTCTGCGTCCACGAATACTTCTCCAGGTCGAGACCATTTCCTTTATTTGGAACTGTTCACGAAAATATTATTTGTGTGGAGATGAAGTTATCAATTGAACAACAAGTATGGTCTTTTTGTTCAATAAAGGAGAGATAAGTAAAGCTGAACCAGTATGCATTATGCATAGAAGCTAATATATGTGAAATACAAGACATGCTCACTTCAGTAGATAGTTAATTAGAGCATATCAAAGCTAAAACAACACAAAGTTTTACTACACAAACAGCCAGTCTATCTCCATGAGATATCAAAACAAGTAACCTGTTACATAGCAGCCAAACACTTTGTTCAGTTCACTGGAAGACCTAATCAAGAACCACCCTAATTTAGTATAAGCATACACACGAAAGGCTGTTAAAGTAGAAATTTAGACCAAGTACAACCACTATTCCTTCTGATATCAGCAGAAACCAGGAACAAAATCTAATAAAAGGCTAAAAGCAACCCCC
>JAOXYD010000007.1:5010282-5029154 GCA_028565735.1 Pinacopodium congolense
AACTAGTTTGCGTGATTATAGTATTGAGGGTGATGATGATGAAGATGTTCACTGTGGTGGAACTGGTAATAATTGTCGGGGGGATAAAGAAAAAGAGACATCTAGTATTAGAGCAAATAAAACTTGTAATGGTACTGTGAAGAAGCAACGGAATGGCGGCAGAGGATGCACTCCCACGTTGTGCGCTAAAGTTGACACATGTTATGGGGAGGATGCCGGAGAAGCGGGTTTTGATGTAGAAAGATATCTGAGTTCAAGGAGCACGCTCACTTCATTACAAGAACAGTTAGTGGAAGACTGCAGGCGTGTCATTGTTGATTTGAATAGCTTGGAGAGGCGTGAGAGAAAAGATGGATTGTATGGTCCTGAGGATTTCTATTCAGGTGATATAGTATGGGCTAAATCAGGGAAGAAAGACCCCTTTTGGCCAGCTATTGTGATTGATCCGATGACACAAGCGCCGGAGTTGGTTTTGAGGTCATGTATTCCAGATGCAGCTTGTGTGATGTTTTTGGGTTACTCCGGGAATGAGACCCAAAGGGTACGAACAAATAATTGGTTTGCATGCCAGGGACTTGGTGCATTTATTAAGTTTCTATGGTTTGTTTTACTTCTGGAAGCATGGAATTATTAACTGTGGTACTTCGTATGACCGTGTGTAGGATTATGCTTGGGTTAAACATGGAATGATCTTTCCGTTTATGGATTTTGTACAAAGGTTAGGGAATTTTTCTCCTTTGTTTTCTTTGTTTTCATGACTTTTCAAATTTGATTTTAAAGGCAGTCTGTTTTGTATAGGTTTCTGAATCAGTCTGAGTTGGAGAGTAGCAAACCTGATGATTTTCAGACGGCAATTGAGGAGGCATTTCTGGCAGAACAGGGATTTGTGGAGAAGTTAATCCAGGATATAAACATGGCTGCTGGGAATTCAACTTATGACGATTCTTTGTTCAGATGGGCACAAGAAGCTACCGGTTCAAACCAGGAAGACTGTTGCTCTTTGAGCCAGGCAAGTATCTTACAATGCTTTTTACATCCTATTGTTCTAGAACATTTCTTTCTCCTGAAATTTCTTTTCCTTCTTATCTACTTAATTCCAATGCTGCTAAATGAGAACTGGCGGTGGTCCTTTGGTAAGAATATATGATATGGTATTGGTCCTTGTAAAAGTTTGTCAGCACCATGCTGTTGATACCCAAACAAAGATGAGTGCAAAATTACTGTTAGTTAAATATGAAGTTCCTAAATGGATCCTATTCATAACTATCACTAGTTACGACTGTATTTGGCTTCCTGTGGGATTAACTCTTCTAATCAGCCACAGAGACTTTAGGATATGTGAGATTTATGAAATGAAGCTGGGCTTCGAGTGAATCCTGTCAAACAAGTTATTTTCTCAAATCTTCCTGATCGGTTTAATCATGTTCTCTATTAAACACATTTTTCTCAATTGCTTGTCGCTGGCATTTGACACTTGTACTAAAGTCATCATTTCTTTTCCCCCAAATTTCCTTTTTATATTATTATCTGGATACCTTTTCTGTCACTTGCAAATATAAGTTTCTCTCAAAATCCCTTCTTGTTTCCAGAATTACCATGAAGAACCGGCCAACCCGTAGATCTACTTATACTTATTTGAGAAAATATTGTGTCTGACTTAAGATGTTACCTTATTAATTTCCTCCATATCACTGTTATAAGATCCACTAGTCTTCTGTTAATCGCTCTCTTCCTGTTTCCATCACACTTGGAATAGCTTCTATGCAAAATAATATCCTCACTTACCTACATCATCAAGAGTCTTTATTCAAGATTTTGCTTGGAAAAATAAATTAGCCACTGACGCTTACTTTGAAATGTATTATGATTCTTAATGTTTTAAAGTGCTTAGATGAGCAATTTTCTTTGCAAAAGTGAACAATTATTTCTTACCTAGATGAACTGTTTGCTGAAATCATTAAACTTGGATGAAGTGGAATGTCTAATGCTCCACAAGTGAATGTTTTAGCCCTATTCAAACAGACAGTTAACAAGAATCATTCAAATAAGGGCTAAATTGTTAATTTTCATAACGTTAGGGGCTTACTTCAGCATTACAAAATGCGAGGGACCTTGTTGTGTTTTGAAAAACATGCTAGGAGCTTGTTTGATCCATTTTCCAATTTTGATATGTTCCTGATCCCTTTGGTTGTGCAGAATATGGAACAGGCCACTAGTTTTGAATATCATTATGAGGCTTGTTAATTCCATGATTAGGAAATACTGTTTTCTCAAAATGTTATGACAGCTGAACAACAGGGTATAATAATTTCAAACAGCTCTTGGTTTTCATTTGCTCCTTACATGAATAAAAAAATTCCAGCCTTCTGTCTCTCCTTTTGCAAATTGAGACCAAGGAAAGGTTGTACATCAGGGGACTTCTTTTCGTGAAACAGTTTGGCTTGATCCCTTTTGTGAAAAATCTTTGCCTGGAGAAGTGAGTAAACAATGCTCAATAACTGTAATCTGTACGACCTTTTCTATGATTCATTTCATATGCAGCAGTGTGAGACAACAGAAACAATGAGCTTCCTAGCAGTAGTATTTTTTCCCGTGAAAATGCTGTTGGAGGTGTCTTTATCTAAACTAAATATGGGGCAATAAGTTGTTCTTGTCCATACTTGTCAACAGTAGTGGTTCTTCTGCAGAATGTTTTGGGCAAGAATAAAGATATTCGACCATGTGAAGGATGTGGCATGATCCTTCCTCTTAAATTGTCTAAAAAGTTGAAGGCTTCAAATTCTGGAGAACAATACTTATGTAAAAGTTGTGCTAGGGTTCGTACTGCCTGTCTTAATCCTTTTTGTACATCTCTTTTGTATGTAAACATAGAAAGTCAGGGTTTGTGTGGTGTATAAATTTGTTATTTTATATTTTCTGAACTACCTAATTTGTTACACAGTTGACCAAATCGAAACATTATTGTGGAATATGCAAGAAAATTTGGAATAATTCTGACAGTGGAGGATGGGTGAGGCAGCTTTACCTGTTGAAGCAGATTTGTGATGATTCTTTTTATGCTTTAGATTTTCTCCATGCTAACTTTGTGCATCTGTTTCCTGAATTAGGTTTGTTGTGATGGGTGTAAAGTATGGGTCCATGCAGAGTGTGACAAAATAAATACCAAGCATCTCAAGGCATGTTGTTGGATAATCTATTAATGCTGTTTGAATAGGGTCTTTTCTTACCTGTTTTATGAAAGCTTAAAAAAAAATATATTTTATTTTGCTGACCAAATCCATGCTCACGTTAGGATCTGGGAGGTATTGATTATTACTGCCCTGCATGCAAAGCAAAATTTAATTTTGAGTTGTCCGACTCTGAAACAAGGCAGCCCAAATCCAAGTAACATATTCTATTCCTTTGTTTATTTCGAGAATTGAAGCTTTATGTCTTTATTATTGTTATATAGTTGGCTTCCTTCCTGAGTTTTGTAGTCTTCCACACAGGTTGAACAAAAGTAACGGTCAACCAGTGCTTCCTAACAAGGTTGCTGTTGTTTGCTCAGGCATGGAAGGCATTTATTTCCCAAGTCTACACATGTAAGAAAAGATATCTATAATGAAATTAATTACCGATTTTAGGTTTCTGTTCTTGATTGCATTTGTCCAATTGCTATGCTAGGGTTGTTCTTAGATCTGAAACTGCAAAAAAATTAAAATTATTATGTAACTTATCTAGAGAGTGTTACAACTGGCTTATTACTTGTGGAGACCTGTTGTCTCTATGATAAGAAGAGATGATCTTTTACCATTCGATAGATGGATTTGCCATTAGATAGTTGATTCATAAATTTTCCTTTTATTGCCCTTGGAGATTACTGAAGTTTCCATTTTATGAAGGATTTTGATTCTGGTTCAAATTTTATTGGTTAAGTACTGAAGTTGATTTGTGAATATGCCTTGCTTTGCTTCAGGGTTGTGTGCAAATGTGGGTCTTGTGGGTCAGAAAAGCAAGCACTAAGTGAATGGGAGCGGCATACAGGTTGCAAAGCAAAAAACTGGAGGACTAGTGTGAGGGTCAAAGGCTCCATGCTACCCCTAGAACAATGGGTTCGTATAGCAACCGTGGACCACATTTTCTTGAATTCTAAATAGTGATCATCTCTTGATTTTGTTTTAATTATGTGTGTTATGAAATAATTGTTGCATCTATTGTAGTAATGTTCATGAACTGTCTCATACCCATGTGAGTGGAATTGCTTTGCAGTTTGTGAGTTTTCTTTTCTTGATTGAGTTTGTAGGTGCAGAAATTTGGCTTATATGGTATGAGGTCTGGAAATTTGAAAACATCATCCTTTGCATTTGCAGATGATGCAGTTAGCTGAGTATCATGATCGTGCTGTTTCTGTGAAACCAAAGCGTTCTTCCATTAAAGAGCGGAAACAAAAGTTACTTGCTTTCCTGCAAGGTATTTGTATATTTCAAGAACAAAATACTGCTTCTGCTGGTAATGTTTATTTAACTGTATTGCCTGGATTGATGGTACTGATATATGAAATTATTCTCATGGTTGTCATTACAGAGAAATATGAACCGGTTTATGCAAAGTGGACTACAGAGCGTTGTGCTGTATGTAGATGGGTTGAAGACTGGGACTACAACAAAATTATCATCTGCAACAGGTAGTTTGAAAAATTGTAGATTGGATTTCCTTTTCATTTGTTGATTTGGTTCTGTGGCTAATCATTAGGAGCAGTTAGACAATTATTGGTCTAAACAACAAATAGATGATGTAGTTTTTTCACTTTGTCTTTTGGAGATACCTTCCAGTTCTCAAACTTGTAACATAGAAAATCTTAGTCTGTGGCTAAAAGAATTGCAAGATAGAATACTTGACATACCCCTGCAAAATTGAAGTTCAATCCCTTTCTTTATCTGAGAAATCTGAAGTGTTCCTACTCAAGCAATCTTATGCTGTCAGCTTTGCATGATTGCAGACTTGCTGTAACTGTCTAAATTTAAGTTGATGTGCTGCTTGGTTCATTACCCAATAATCCAAAAGAAGTGAGGAATGGAAGACGCCATCTGCTAAACTAGGACATTGTTGTTCCAAACATTAACTCTTAATGTATGTCTGCCAGATGTCAGATAGCTGTTCATCAAGAATGCTATGGAGCAAGGAATGTCCGGGATTTTACTTCATGGGTTTGCAAAGCATGTGAAGCACCTGATGTCAAGCGGGAGTGTTGCCTTTGTCCTGTAAAAGGTTACATCTTTTTGTGACGTTATGGTGGTAGATGTTTTAGATTCAGTTGCTTTTTTATTTCCTTAATCTTGAGTTAACTAATGATAGGAGCTCTTCTCTTCTTGAGATAGCTCGACAAGTCCTAACCCACCTCTGTTGCCTTTATCATGGATTTTGTATTTTTATGTAACGTATATGCTTCCTTTTCATTACAATTATAAGGATTTCCTTAGATGGTTTTTCTTTTACTGTTTTGGTTTTATTTCTCATCTTTATAACATTTTCTCCTCTCTCTATTTTTTTTTTCGCTCAAAAATAGGTGGTGCTCTAAAGCCAACAGATGTGGAGACATTATGGGTTCATGTCACATGTGCTTGGTTTCAACCTGAAGTCTCCTTTGCTAGTGATGAAAAGATGGAACCTGCACTTGGAATATTAAGTATCCCCTCAAATTCTTTTGTAAAGGTAGAGTTTTGATTTAACAATCAATGCTTGGTGGCCGTTCCTTGTGCGTAAAATTCCCAACTTAGTGTGGCAAAACGTTGTTAGTTTTTTAGGCGATACTGGATAATACATAAAGTTAAGGGTATGCATACAAAATTCACAATTTTGGTTTTCTATTTTATTTTTACTTCTTGGAAGCCTATAATTGGAGATTACATTTCCTTCATCCTTGTACTGATATTGGGTATCAGTTTTTGTCTAAATGATAGTATGAAAACAAGATTGTTAAATGGGCCTAACTTACTCCCAAAAGTGCACTTCAGGGTGTAAGGTTTACCACATTTTATAAATGGTTTTAATTCCCACATTACAACTAATGTGGAATTCTCAACACACTCCCCTTAGTCCAAATCTGGACTGCAGAGACTAACTCAACCGGGACCAACTCAGGAAAGTATGTTAGCCCATAATAAGCTCTGATACCATGTTAAATGGGCTTAACTTACTCCTAAAAATGCACTCTAAGGTGTAAGGTTTACCACATCTTATAGATGGTTTTAATTCTCACATCACAACCAATGTGGGATTCTCAACAAAGATTTATAAAAGAGAGATACTTTATCTGTCTACTGTTCTGTATAAATATTCCCCAAAGCATTAAGAATCTGGCTTAATTTTATATTTCAATTCTTGAATGCACTCTACCAGAATATCAGCTTTTTGTTGTAGATAAAGGTGCATTATGCAATAATCTATGTCTTCTCTTCACATGAATTTCCAGATTTGTGTTATTTGCAAGCAAGTCCATGGTTCCTGCACTCAGTGCTGCAAATGTTCCACTTATTTCCATGCAATGTGTGCTTCGAGGGCTGGGTATCGCATGGAGGTTAGTTGTTTACCAAAAAGAATGGTATGATATTTCGTGTAGAATATGTGCATCGATAAGTTACACTAGATACCTTGAGCTTTAAGTTCCATGGACTAGATTGTGTATTTTTGTTTTGAAGTTGTAATTTCATTTATTTTAATTTACAGTTGCACTGCTTGGAGAAAAATGGAAAGCAGACAACAAAAATGGTTTCTTATTGTGCATACCACAGGTATGGGTACTGTTTCCTCACTGCAGTGATGGGATCTACCTCCTTGACATTTGTGTGGGAGTCTTCTGTGTGGCATTTACTGTTGTTTTGTGATCTACCACTCTCATGACTCATTTTGCATAAATATGCATGTATGGTTTCATGTTTTCATGGTTTATTTTGTTCAGAGCTCCAAATCCAGATACTGTTTTAGTTATACAGACTCCTCTGGGCGTGTTCTCTGCCAAAAGCCTGAATCAAAATAAAAAAAGGGCTGGTACAAGGCTAATTTCAGCTAATGGAGTGAAACTTAAAGAATTGCCAATAAGAGAAACTACAGAGGCTGAACCACACTCTGCTGCAAGGTGTCGAGTCTTCAAGCGAGTGGACAATAACAAGAAGGTAATGGTAGTTTCCTCTTTAACATCATAAAAGATCAACATCTCATTGATGAGGAGGAATTATATCTTGATAAAAATGGGAAAGATTTTCTAATCAATTTGAGTGAAAGATTAGAAACCTTAAACATATAGAATTACTATTTTTGCATTTGTCTATTCATAGAATAGCTGAACTTGCTTGTTTCGAAGATGAACTCTGACAAACTTGTCTTTTTGTGATACACTAGAGAAAAGCAGAAGAAGCCATTTCCCATAAGTTGACAGGACCTTGTCATCATCCTTTAGGTGCAATTCAAAGCCTCAATATGTACAGAGTAAGATTCTTTGGTTTTTAGGTCTTGTAAGGATTTGTGCTGTCTCCTGTTTAGTTCTGAATCTAGAGAATCAATATAGTAATGATGAGTAAGGTGCTTTGGTTTCTTGTTTGACAGGTAGTAGAGGAGCCAAAAGGCTTTTCATCCTTTAGAGAAAGACTGTATCACTTGCAGGCAATCTTTTCGTTCTTGTATTTGTCTTTTATCAGCTTCTTTCTTTGTCCTCTTTCTCAATATTTCATGGCTGTGGATGATCCAGAGAACAGAAAGTGACCGAGTATGCTTTGGTAGATCTGGGATACATGGATGGGGCCTCTTTGCACGAAGAAACATTCAAGAAGGAGAAATGGTTTGTTATATGGTCCCTCTTATGAAATTCTCAATCTTAATAGTAATGTGAATTCATACTTAAGCAGGAGATAAATGTCATAACACTATCAAACAAGAGAGGCCTTGACACCCTTAAGCGTGACATTAATGCAATCCTTATGCAGTAAATGCCATTCACGCACTTTATTGTATTTCATGGGCAATGAGTTACAGCCCTATTGCATGGCCGGTGTATACGTATACCAATGTTTTTTCTCTTATGATAATAACATGGTTATGTGTCCAGGTTCTAGAGTATCGTGGCGAACAGGTAAGACGCAGTGTTGCAGACCTTAGAGAGACACGCTATAGATTAGAAGGCAAAGACTGCTATGTGAGTTTGTCTCATCTGTGCTCTTCTATTATGTGCATGTGGTTTTAGTAGTGTGAGATGGCAGTTCAACTAGTGATTGTAAGTTGTTTGGATATCATTACGATGTTCTATTAATTGAATTTGCTAATGGCCTCTGATTATCTCGTTAGAATATACCTTGATTAGCACCTTTTTGTCACTTGTTCTCCCCTCGTCAACTTGATAGCTAACTCTGATTTAATTTTGTCTCACAGCTTTTTAAAATCAGTGAAGAGGTAGTGGTAGATGCTACTGATAAAGGAAATATAGCACGCTTGATAAACCATTCAGTAAGTCTCTTATCGACTATGCTTGCTTGGTGTTCCTTCTGTTTTCTGCCTTCTTATATTAGTTGTCTATGCCTGTATGTTGCATGTCATTCTAAACAAGCTGTTTGTTGAAATACAATGCCATGGTCCAAACTGGTTTCTTTTTGACCTTTTAAGTGACTGAGAAAAGAAAATTTCCCGTCCATGTAATTTGTGCACTACAACTTAGACACTCCCAATAACAAAACTCAAAATTCAGAGGGCCTTGCCAATTTTGATGTAGGTTTCTTATGTTTGACATTTGATTTACTTTTGATGCAGTGTATGCCCAATTGCTATGCAAGGATTATGAGTGTTGGTGATGAAGAAAGTCGGATTGTACTTATTGCTAAGACTAATGTCCCAGCTGGTGATGAGCTTACGTAATTTCTCACTGCACCTTATCAGGCTATGTTCTCTCAACTTAAAAGAGGTCAATACATTATTTGCTTGGTCTCATGTCATAACCGTTGATGTGTATTTGATTGATAGGTACGACTACTTGTTTGATCCTGATGAGCCTGATGAATTCAAAGTACCATGTTTATGTAAAGCCCCAAATTGTCGAAAGTTCATGAATTAGGACACTTAACAGACAGCCTGGAGTTATTGTTTCTCCGCAAGGAGCCGCTAACCCCCATCCCATGACCATGACCTTGGGATCTTTCATACAGAAATTTTGTAATTTCGTTTTCATTATTATTCTTTAAGTAGAAAGAAAAAGTGTAATTTTTTTTTCATATATCATTTTATTTTGTTCTGACAAACCTTTGAGCTTAATAAAAAGGTGATTGGTTTTTCCTTCTTTCTCCTCTGACAGTTTGGGAATAAAGAGGAGATGATAGGTTTCCTTTTTGCTACATTGATTTCCTGCGTTTAACAAGTATTGAAGTTAAGACGAGCTATGAAAATTATCACAAATACTTTTATGAGACAATCAAGACTATAATATATAAAAAGGTTTGTTTCATATGAAGTTGCATAAAAATTATAATTTGAATCTTGATGTTTTTTTTATATTCATATTATATTCGAACATTTCAAGGTGTTTAAAAAATATTTAAAAAATATTTAAAATTATCTTAGTGTTTTAAAAATGTTGAAAAAGAATTTTGACTTTTTTTTACCACTCATATCATTATATACTATGTGATAATGCTAATAAATACAATTTTATTGGCTAAATTTAAGGTTGTAGGATTTATTTTTTCAAGTGGATGTCACATAAGGTAAAAAGTATCATTTTTAACAACATTTAGATTAAATCTTAACATTTCAAAAGGTTTAGGTTGGATTATAATGTTTTAAAGGTGTTACAAAAATCCTAACATTTTAAAAATGTTCAAAAATCAAATGTTAAAGTTTTTTTAAAATGTTTTGAAACATTAAAATTTGAATTAAATATATAAAAAACGTTAGGATTAATATAATGCTTTTTGCTCATATTACATGACAATATGGTCCTATCTCCAAATTTTGACTTATCAAAATGTTTCTTTAGGCCATGTTTAGTTTAGCTTTTGTTTTTAGTTTTGGTTTTATGTTTTTCTAAATATAAAAATCGATAAAGAAAACACACTAATACAGTACAAAAATTGATAAAGAAAACACAATTGCTAATATAAAAATACAACAATCACAACACAAAACCACAACTCACAACCCAACTAAACATTTCCTTAACATAAAATGGTGTGGTACAGGTTTGTTCATTATTTCCTAAACAATGTTCTTTTTTTTTTATATGTATATTCAATTAGTGAACTCATGAAGTATTCACCACTTGGTCGAAAAGGGAACTTTATTAGCGAGGTGACGTGGAGGGACATCTTAGGCCAACTTTGGTATTATGGTGATAAGGTTTCTTGAGGCAAAAGGAAAAGCTATGTTTAACGTCCATGCCTGGACTCTAACCTATTGATACACTTATATTCATCTCCTCCATCTTTTGTTATGTGAACTTTTTTTGCCAATTATAAAAAGAGTAATTGGAGCTTTTTCTTATGCTAACGCTTGCACAAGTTTTACAAACAATTACAAACTTTTAATGCCATGGAATTTGCAAATTTCCATCTCAAGCTTGATGGGATGCCCTCAGTTAACTTTTCTTTCTTTCTACAGGTTTTTAATGAGAAAAGTTCTCGTGAGATGGAACAAATAAATGTTGATAGGAAGTTCTTAGTTAATCTTGCCTTCCTTATCTACACAATTGCTTTCCAAATTATAATCATATAACTATTGTGTACATTTGCAAATACAATGGCTCTCACTATATTGCAGTAGTCTGTTGGCATATTCATCGGATTTTTAGGCATGTTTATTTTTACAACTTTGAAGATGACACGTGTGTTAAATGCATTTCAAGGATTCCATTTTTATTAGATGCATTAGGAACATTAGAAGCTACTTGCGTCCTTTTTTTTCTTAGTAAAGTACTTTTGGTCATTCATACCAACAAACATCCACATTTCTCCTACATAAATTATAAAGGAGGCTAAGACACCTTGTTTATAACACATAACAAAAGTTCACTTTCCTTGATCAACCTCTAGGATAGTATATGTATTTTTCCTAAAATTTTCATTCTAGACAAGGTGCACATTATATGTCAACAAGAAAAAGAAAACGGAGGAGCAAACATAGCAAGCACTAAATAACCATAAAATGCTAAGAGTCAATTGTTGTTTGTTCCCTTATGCATGTAGATGTTATCTAGGCTTTTGCTAGATGCTACTATGAAACATTTATGCATGACATGGTAGAGTGAGGTTGCCAAAGAAAACGTTCATAAGTTATAGGGATTTGCTTGAGCCAATATGCTTTAAAATATATTAACATCCAAGAAGGTTAAAAAAATTCCCTCCTATTTATGTCCTTCCCTAAAAATTTAGACGTTTCAATCATTTTTGTATATTCTAGAAGCCTTGTAATTTTTCCTAACAATTGCAATGGTGGGAGCATACTTCTCATGTTATGATTTTTCAATTGAAAATTTAGACTTGTTATAAGTCCTGTTGAGACTAGTTTGGATGTAAAATTAATACTAAATAACCCTATAATAGTTAAATCCATCTCTTTCTCAAAATAAAGTCGAAAGATGTTGGACATATATGATAAGAAGGATTATGTAGGAATAACTTAATAATGTGAGTGCCACCACCACCATATAGTACTTGAATAGCCATTAAAAAAGGAATTTTTCTTATCTTTTCCTTCTATATTTATAATTAAAAATTGATCAATGTATGACGTGATATCATGAAGTGTGACGTAATGGTTCTTTCTTTCTTTCTTTTTTTTTGAAAATCTCTTGGCATTAGGTCACTTTTACTATTTGTAGCTTCTTTGAAACACCATTGGTCTAGGAATTAACTTCCTCCTGATTTTCTTGTTCACTATAGGGCTCTATTGATTTTTTCTTTCTTTCTAAGCTCCAAGATAGCTAGTAACACAAGTTTGAGAAGCCCTCTTCTTTATTATGTATGTCTGTAAAAAGAGTGATAGAGAATTGAGAAGAGGACATGAAGTCGTGCTTGAATAAGAACTTTAAATAAAGCCTAAGCACACATCAGAAGCTACTTTGTGGAAATGGAGGAAGGTGTGTTGGTTGGTGAAGAACCTAAAGTCAAGGTTCTGTTTCATTATAAAAATCTTAAAACATCATAAGGTCATAGTAGTTCACCGTATATACCATATGACATTGCGACATGGCACATTATGCTTGATTCATTATAATGTGGGTTCTATTATATCATATAGGCTGCCATATGACATAATAGGGCCCACCACCATAAACTGACCAATCAAAATGTGCCATGTAGTAGTGTTATATGGCACATAAAGATGATGGTTGATAAAGAAGGGAGATATGATTTTTTTTGAAATGCTATCTTTCTTATACTTGTACTTTGGTCATTAAACAGATCATATTTAATCTTAATGTATGTAATTTTTCATTTATTAAGAGAAGTTAAGATTTTTATTTTTAAAGAAAAACCTTGTTGAACCAAAGGAAACTACACTTGTTTTGATGATGATAAAACAATCTTGGTATTAATGCTTTATTATGTTTAAGGTTTTTATAAGATAGGTATATTAAAAAGTGTTTGGAAGATGAGTCTTGGAGCTGAAATGGAGCATATGATGATCAAGTGAAAGAGACTTAAGATCAAAGACCAAGTTAGAGATTGAATAGGTTTAACATTGTAATTTTTTATGTAAATTTTAGTTGATCTTGTTATTGTGTTTAAAGGGCTCATTTCATACATAATTGCATTCATGTTTAAATTATACATATAGGTTGTATAATCAACAAGAAAATGTTTGGCAAATGATTTAAAAATAATCCTCTTGATAAGTACAAAACATTTTTGGGAACATTTTTGATATGTTGTAAATTTATAAAATGTTTTCAAGTACTTGGAATTGTTTTGGATTGGTTTGAATGTGTTTGATTGCAATTTGGAGTGTTAAAAACTAGTCTATATAGGTGGTCAATTACTGTGCTATTTTTGTCTGACTGGTCAACCGCACTAATCAACCAAATACTAGTTAACCGATGTGCAGTTAGAATTATGCACTACAGGAAAAACCAATAGAAAAATAAATTTAATAAATTTTAACATTGTACAAAGGTTATAAACAATTAATACATTGATTTTTCATTATAAATAGTTTCACTAGGGAGTGTGTAATGTATCTAAGAAGTGTAAAACATATATAAGTGTGAATTGAAGCATTTTGAGAGTGTTTCTTTACAAAGTTAGATTGAGTTTTGGATGAGTTTTTATGAAGACAGTGATTTTGTGTTGTGCATACATTCTTGGTAATTGGCCAGCCTTTCTCAAATCCTTTGTGAGCTAATTAAACCACTTTTCAAATGCATTTTGAGAGGATGTGAGCTTGAGAATTTTGGAATTGGTGAAAGTTACCTTAAAGTCTTGAAAAAGGGATGAACAAGTTATACTTTTGATTTTGAGATAGTGAAATACCCAACGAATTATTAGGAAGTGGACGTAGGTGTAGAAGTTGACACTAAACCACTATAAAAATTGGATTGCACATTTTTACAATTACCTTTTTACTTAAACCTTTATATTATTTCAAGATGTTCATATTGCTTATTACATTGTTTATATTGTTTATTAAGCTTATGTATATATTGTTTATTCAATTGTTTATTAAGCTTATGTATAACTGTTTAGAGGTTTAAGCAATTAGGAATCATTAAGCTAAAAAATTTTAAATAGGTTAATTTACCCCATCTTAGGTGCTAATTAGGACTAATAAGTGATATTAGAGCTAGGTCTCATAAAGTTTAATTATATTGAATTAGTGAGAAAAGATATAACTGTTGAGTGTGTTTAATAAAACACAAACTACTACGAGTTTTACGCTTAAAACAGCAAGTATACGGGTCGTACTTGTAGTAGAGAACGGTTATCGATCCCACGAGGATTGATATCTAGACACCCTATTAATTCAGTTTACACTTTGTTCAAGAAATTAAATTTAAGCAAATAAAATAAATAAAAAAACAAATAAATGAGACAGACGCAGACAGATTTCAAAGCGGGAGCGAGCAACACAGCAAACAGAAAATTCGGAGAAAAATACAAGATTTAAGCATAGGATCTGTTGTTATCCTTATTTGTTTCCCTTTGGTTAATTAATCTAATTTATATTTGACCCAAGATTTCCTAATATTTTAGGTACCCTCTCTCAAAGTTTAACTAAATGTCACTAATTAAATAATCTAGGATTAGCTTTGAGATCTCTCGACATGCAAAGCCTTTCCTAAACATTTAACTAGATGTGAAGCTATCCTATGGGCAGTCTATCAATTTATTGAAATCTCTTCCTAATAAATTAATATCTTATTGTCTATAGGTTTATTAAATGTCAACTCTCGTTGTACATCTAACACAAATTGCCCAACTCACTCTCTTGATTTGTTATAGGGTTTATGCACAATAAATAACACAAATATTTTTAAAATTAAATTATTAACCAAAGGGTCCCAAATAATTCAATAAAAAATGCTAAAAATATTTTAGCAACACATAATCATAAAAATAAGTTCAATCAAGTCTATATTCTTGAAAATACACAACATAATAAAATAAAATAAAATTATGAAAATAAAATAAAATAAAGAACTTAATAAAACTTTTGAAGTGTTAGGTGTTTGTGTGTAGCTTGAAGTTTGTCTCCCCCAAGATCTGTCTGAATCCTGCTGTTGCTATCTGTCCGAAGCTGGTCTCCCTCCTTGCTTCTCTCCGTCTGCACCTTCCTCTCTTCACATTTCTGTCCGACTCTGCTTGTTTCTACCACTGCTGGTTATGTATTTTTTGTTATACGCCTCCCTTTTCTGCTGCCTCTCCTCCTGTTCAAATTCTTCTTCATTGCTGTTCAATTGCTCCCCTATTGTGTCTAGGTTTGTTGTGTTTTAGAGGGTTTCTAGGCTGTGGAGAGGCTTGGATCTACTTAAAGGAGGAGCTGGGTCTGGAAGGAGGGGAAGGGCTGGGGCCGCGCAGGGGGACGGGCTCAGGTCGCACAGGGGCAATGGCTTGGGTCGCTCCATGCAGGCTTCTGCTATTGGGCGGCCTACTAGCTTGGGGCGGTCTGCTTTGTGGGAAGATCTGGCTACTGCAGGAAGCAGGCTTGCTGGGCTGCACAGGGCTGGTTGTTATAATGAATCTCTAAAATGTTCTACCACCTACCCTCACCTATAACCATTAATTGCTCCACCAATCAAGGAGCTAATTGTGGGTCTAGATATGTAGAGAGTCTTTTAGAAGATTTTAAGTAGTCTCAACTGAGATATAAAAACTCCCAATCTTTTCAAGTCTATGAAAGCAGAGGATTAAGAAGGAAGTAAGAAGATTGAGAAAACGATCCACTAGTTGCATAATATAAGATGCAATATGTACTTGAATAGCCCGCCCTTGGTTGTCAATAAGTGCGTTTTTGTAGCTAAAATCCAAAATATAGCTATTAATATTCATCATTGTTAAAGGCACCCAATTGACAGGTTCATAAGCTCCTAAAGCAATTTTTCCATGCTTGTTCTCTTCCACATCTTCAATATTCTTCAGCTTCTCGAACTTGCCTCTCACTCTTCCGAGCTCCTCTGACCTGGATATGAAGGCAACGTTGACCATGGCAAACTGCCAAAAGTTCATCTCTACAAACCATTAAAAAAAAGCTCTAATCAAGGATATATTTCACACACACAACAACATTTTATGAAAGTTAAAGAAAAGGAGTAAAATGTAGAAAACCTTTTCATGCTTGTTCCTATTGTCGAGGAGCATATGGTAAGCCATCCGAGGAGTCAATTCAGAAATGAAATCGTATCTTGGTCAAGGAATTTAGGGTGAAAAAAAGTACAAAGAAATAAGATAAAAGAAAAGAAAGTTATGGAAGAAATAATTTTTTCTATTGATAAAATAAATTGACATACTTTTAAATAAATTTTAGAATACTAATAAATCTAATCAATCTAAATCTAAATTATATTATACTGAATAAACTAAATCAAACAGAATATTTAAAAAATTCTAAAATTATTAACTACTATTTAATTAAAATTTTAATAAAAAATAAATGTAATTTTGAATTATTCTCAATACTCTCCTTTAATTTAAAATTGCAACAAAATTCAAATTTTATAAAGCACTTTCTCTCCACATTTTCATATTTGTGAAGCATTTCTCTTCACCACGTGATGCACTTTTCATCACTATCTATATTTGTTGATGCACATCTCACCAAGTTTCAATTATTTGATCACTTCTTTTAAAAAAAATAAAACAATATTCTTGATGTACTTCTCACTAATTTTGTTGATATACTTTCTCATCAACCTTCCATTATTGAAGCAATTCCCTCTTTTAATCATCTCTTTATCTTTCATCTTGACAGATTAAACTTATTCACAAGTCCTTTAAGATCAATAAGGGCTCTAATACCATGTTGAGAATTTAGAGTGAAGTAAATTACATAAAAATAAGATAAAAGAAAAGAAGTCTACAAAAGAAATAATTTTTTCCAATGAAAAAATGAATTGACATGTCTTTAAATAGACTTTAGAATACTAATAAATCTAAATAATCTAAATCTAAAATATATTATAATGAATAAATTAAATCAAAGTGAATATTTAGAAAATCATAAAATTATTAAATAATATATAATTAAAGATTTAATAAAAAAATAACTACAATTTTAAATTATTCTAAACAACAGTTATGAGTAAATCCCAGTACAGAATCAATAGGTAAACTCATTGAAGATGTTAGATTAACGAAATCAAGTAAGAAAACCAGTTTTGACTGACAAGTTCATTTTGTTTAGTGAGAAACCGAGAGGAATACAACAATGAATCCCTATTATGGAGATGGACAACCATTACTAACCAAACTTAAGGGTTTGTTTACTTTAACTTTAGTTTTTTATTTTGATTTCTTATTTTTCTAAATACAAAAATCGATAAAGAAAATATATTAGTACAGCTCAAAAATCGATAAAAAAATAATTATTAATATAAAATACAACAATTACAATAAAATCATTCAACTATTAAGTATTAGTTGTTCTTATATATTCGTCATTATACGGAAATGGTTTGTAAGATATATTAATAGAGAAAAACATGCAATCTTGAATAAATGGGGACAAGATGGATATTTAGAATGGGGACTGACTAGAACTCACACTTCGGTCATTTTACTCACTTCATTTTTTATATGCATCTCATATAAATTTCTATTAAATATATTTTTATTAATAAGATAACAATTTTAATAAAATAAAAAAGATAAAAATATTTTTGTCATTACAAAATATAATAGTCTAGGCATTCTTTAGTTTTTATGTCACACAATTAAAAAGAAAGAAGCGATTGGACTGACTAATCGATGACATTGGTATTGAGACCGGCTTGGAGGATTTTTCGAAATTAACTGAGTAATTGATCTTACAATAGCCAATTCTCAAAAAAAGCTTATCAATAATTTGGTAATCATTTGGTAAGCTAAAAGGGCTCTCACATATTGTGAAATTTTATTTAGTAGCATTCGATCACATAATCCATTGACACTAGAATTTGTTTTTCAATTGGAAGTGGTGCATATTGTAATTGATTGGCTAATTCTGTAAGTCTTGCACCTCTATTGAATAATGCTTGAAACGTAGCATCAAGGTCGAAACCAAAGTGGCTCGTAGCCATAGGTGGAACCCGGGTTTAAAACAAAATGTCAATTTTACACTTTTTACTTTTTATTTATTTTGACTTTATTTGAGAGTATAAAATCAATTCATATAATTTTAAATGAAAAATTATATTTTTACTTCTAATACATTTAGATAATTATGTTTTTATTTTTAATACATTTATTTTTTTCATCCTTACAATTTTTTTTATAATGACCAAGAATCCTTTGGGAACCATGGGAGTCCCTAATTATTTCCATTTAAAATTTATCCTTTTATTATGCGATTATAATGATGAAGTTTTAACTTTGACCTTTGCACGTTATAGTCCGTGGAAAATTTTGATAGTGCAAAAACTACCTCAATCAGTATTTGTTTGGATATTTATAAAAGATTTAAAATTTCATTCCATTCTGGTTGGTCGGAAAGCGCATTAGCGGCTGAACAACGGAACGAAAAATCCTTATTCTGTTTCGGGTTGGGTTACCGGCCTATTTCATGTGTTTAGGCTGGTACTCTACCAGTATTAGGTTCTTGGTATTTATTAGAGACCGGATTGAAAACAAGCCAAATTTACTGGTTTTTGGCTTTTTGCTCTGTTTTATGTTATTGCTCTCTGTGTCTCCTCTCGTCGACTCCTCTTGAACCATCGTCTGGCAGTCTGTCTTGCTATTTCACTGTGTGTCTGACCCTCACTGCCTCTATCTCTAGCTCTCCAGCTGTCATCTCCGTTGCCTGCTCCCTTGCCCCAACAACAAGCTACTCCATTTTAATCGTTCTTATGGATGGGCTGGATGTGTGGTTGTTAATTGTATTGAGTTGTATTAATTGTGTTGGGATTTAGCTTAGAAAATGGATGATTTGGGAGATTATTTTATAATTTTTTAAAATTTTAAAAATTAATATATATTTTTAAAAAAAATTATCTGAAATAGAATTAGTATTAATAAGTACTGATACAATATTATATGAAAATTAAAATGTTATCAAATTCAAAATTAAAGTAATTTTAATAAATTAAGTAATTATAACTTTTAATCATTATAAGGTATAGTCTAATATTTATAAATATTTTCATTATATGTTTATTTAAATAATTATAATAATTTAATTATAGTAATTATACAGTTATAGTCAGTATATATTTATTTAAATAATTATAG
>JAOXYD010000007.1:5029704-5056731 GCA_028565735.1 Pinacopodium congolense
AAGCCAAAGTGTCACCTTTTTAAGCTTTTTCCAATTTTCGATCAATTAATTTAGATTTTTCCTAAATAATTGTAATCTGATCAACCTAGTAATTAAGTAACATTGTCCCCGTGGGTTCGACACTCGGAGTCTTAAATTTTACTTCGCTTTATTACTTGTGCGATAGGTGCACTTGTCTTTCGTCACGTTGATTTTTAAATAATCTCATTTTGGTTTTCAAAGTAAAATCAGTTTAAAGAACGCCCATTTTAATCACTCAACCAACAAACAACAATTATTAAATCATGCTTAATGATAGTCAAAATAGTTGCAAGGTTGTGCTTTAGGTTTGTGTGAAACAAAACATCATATTCCTTTACAAGGACATTTGGGTAAGCTTTAGGAAGGTTTGGGGTCTACTTTAAGGCTTTAAGATGTTGGTTACAAGTTTAGGACATAATTCTTTTAGTTTAGTAAGGTTAAAGGTGATGGTGGATGATAGCACCTCCATCTTGTCCATAAATCTAAATAGAGCTTCTAGAATCCCTTATGTGATAGAAATCCTAAAGAGGTATTCTACGTCTGACCTTTTGAGCTCTAACTTTCAAGTTGTAGACTATAGCAGAAATATCCTACCCATCTACGCAAAGCCCGAGCCCACCAAACTCAAAAAAAACCAAAAGTCCTTAACTGTCCTCTAAAAGCCTAAATATGTCCCTTTCCTTAAAGAAAGTGGAAAGAAATAATCGAAGCAAAACAAACTATCCCATCTAACCAAAGCTTAGGCCAATTTAAATGAATAAAAATTAGAAAGTCATTACAAGAAGGAAATAAGTGATTTGTTAGCAAAGAAACTAATTACTTCGTCAAGGTCCCCTTAAAGTTATGCAACTTTTTATATTAACAAGAAGTGTCTCTTAGACTGCTACTTTGTTCTAGCATATTTAGGTTTTGAGTACTAAGATCTTAAGACTTATTAGGCTTTACCTTAATTTGAGTTCTAGTTTAAATAATTTCTTTTTATAAAACTATAAGTTGACTATGAGAATTAAAAATACTTGATCTAAAAAGGAGAATATCATATCATATATATATATATATATATATTTAAAAACTATACAAAACTCTAAATAATCATTGAAAGTTTTAGAACTCTCGAGGAACATTCTTTAACTTAAACGACATCACATTCCACTTATATTGTCTAAAAAAACAATAGGATATAATTTTAAGGCTTTATGATGAATCAAGACGTGCTAAGACATAGATCTTTAAATTTAGGAAAATTAAAGTTGACAATGAAAGAAAAAGGTTATGCCTATGGCTTTAGTTACTACCCACTATACTTGGTTAAAGCAAGTTAAAAACATCTGATCTCCTGTGGCTTGGATCTTGTACAGTTGCTTAGTACAAATAGAAAGAGCACAGCAAAATAAGATTAAAAAAGTCTGCACCAAATGCAAATTAAACCAGAAAATTTGGCTGAAGCTTGAGGACCCCGTAATCTTGGGATCCGAAGTTGGTTTCGTTTTATTCCATTTAAGAAGCAACAGAGAAAAATCTTGATCCCAACATGGCATTGAAGAACATGGATATAGAAAATGTCTCAAGGTGTATTTTGAGGAGAATGATGTATCCGACTTAAAATTACCGACTCTGACTCATTTGAACCGGGCATCAATGCCTCGGATGCCTTGCAAGAATCATCTGAAAATAGTAAAGACCCACACATTGCATCACCTAGGCCCTGCCCTTTTTCAGCACAATGAAAAGAAATACTGTCTTTGATCTTGCAATTCTCATCCATGTTATGGCCATCAGCGGCATCAACTGCAGCACTCTCTCCTTCAGAGACTTCTATATGATCACCACTAACAATATGGGTTGGCATTTCTGGGCCACCATGGCTAAGGACTTCCGACTTCACACATGGGTCATGATCACGGACATGCACTAGGTTGCATGGTGGCACCATCTCTTCAGATGTCGGTCCACAAGCAACCGGAGCAGCCTCTGCCTCCATCTGATCCAAGTCTGGCAGTACTGCCCTATTCATTTCACCATCACAATTTAAAATGATGCCCTCTGCTCCGATGGTGTTACTAACAAGGATCTCCTCCACTTTGGATGCATGATGTCTGCTATTAACAGATGGAAAACCAACCAAAAGTTTCTGCTTCTTGTAAATGCACAAAGCTTTCTGCAGAAAAGAAATTAACCTATGCTTAGATTTCCACACTTGGCATTTACAAAAATAATTTGCAGTCCTGCTCGACTAGAAAAAATCAATAATAAAAGACGCGGGTGCCCACTAGTAGGTACCTGGACTACACGATGTATATTTATTTGTAGTCCAGGAATGCACAACAGATTCCTTGTAGACAAAAAAGATGCAATAGTTATTATTTGCATGTGTAGTTGCTGATTACAAAAAACGGTGAAGAACAAAACAAGTCATTACTGTACAAAATGTCATTACAGGTATGAACACCTCAGCCTGTATAAATTCACCCACCAGAGCAATCTAATGCTATTAAGTAGTTCCAGGTAGACAGCGATACTAAAGGGATGTTTAATTGGGTTGTGAGTTGTGGTTTTTTATTGTGATTATTGTGTTTTTGTATTGGTTGTTTTTTTTTTTTATTTCTGTGCTGTATTAGTGTATTTTCTTTATCGATTTTTATGTTTAGAAAAATAGGAAACCAAAACCAAAAACTAAAGCTCAACTAAATAGGGCCTAATTTTTCAATTGAAGCAAGTTCCTTATACTAATAGGAGATTCTTCTCTAAAGACTATGGCAAAAAAGAATGAAAGGGAAATATGGAAACTGCAATAACTCTTTGAAGGAAAAAAATCTACCACAATTTAATCCAAGTACAAAGCTACAGTGTAGTTCATTCACAGGATACAATAGCACTAGTATAGTAAAGAATAAAAACACAAAGTGGGAAAGAGAGAAAAAAAAAAAAAGAATTGGCTGATCATCCATAGTTCTTATCATTTTTTTGTAAATGAAATTTAACTCTTTAAGCTTTAAAGCCTATATCCACCACTCAGCATTTAACATCTCAACTCCTAATCCATTTTAAAAAGAATATGCTGGATATTTTAAGTAAAACTTTCAATTATACCCTACCTCTACCAATGGGAAAAAAAACGGTGAATTTGATTTCATTAACATGCTTAAACAGGACTCAAATTGACATATCACTAGCCGGTAGCAACTTATCTAATCCGTCAAGCATACCTTATGAACAGTATCACTTGTGGATGAAAAGGGTGAAGAATTCAACAAGGAATTGGAACTTTTGGATACTGCTCTTGCTCCATCCTGGCACATCAGAGACTTTTTAGTCATACAAATACTTCAATGGATGTCTTCAATTCAGGAGAGAAGAAACAGAGACAGAGATGAGTCTATACCTTCAAGTTTACAAGCATGGCAGTGTTTTCATCTACAATTGCAATCTGTCTTAGGTTCAGAAAGCTCAGAAACTGTGAATATATATCTGGACTGGCAAGTTCAGTTGAAATGTCCAGCTTGGAAAGAGAAGTATAATAAGAGTAAGCAGTATTAAAATCACTTGAAATTTCAGGAGCATATGGTTTCTTTTCATAGGTAGTTTTCCTTGGAAGTTCAGATGATTCTTTGACAGAATAGGTAACAGTTGGCTTTGTCTCATGGTTTTTCTCCTGAGCCTCATTATAGCCACATTCATTTTCTGACTTCTGCGCCCCCTGGCCAGAAAATAAAGCATCCACACGAACTTGAGCTTGCACCTGATTATCTTCCATTAAGGATTTTGAAGGCAAATCTGTTTTGGAATCACAATTTTGTCCTTTCCAACTGTTAACACTGGTTTCCCATCCCTGACCATTTATGGGATGCCTATTCTGCTCCCATTCTGATCCTCCATACATGTGCATTTCACCCCTATATACACCACTGCTTAAATCCCATCCATGCAGATGATTAGGCCCCGATCCATCCATCATATTCTGCCACCCAAGTGGACGCAATTGACCAGAAAACCTGTCAACATCAGTGATATGATAAGGAATTCCAGAGGGGTTTACTTCCATGGAGGGTCTAACACTAAACAAAGGGGCAGAAGGGAACTGTGGCATTAACGTTTGGAAATTTGCATGATGTGGTCCATGTTGGAAAGGAATGTAGCCATTTGGCATTGGTGAGGACCAGTTTGGGGCACCCCTCCAACTATTTCCTTGGCCTCTTCCCAAAATTGGTTCAACACTCTTCTTATACCTAGCTCCACTATTCATCCTAATGTCTTCTTCCAGCATACCAATAAAAGAAGAGCCAACTGCACCTCTAAATGCAGTAGGAGTCACAGCATGGTTGCTCTGACTAGTTCTATAGTAAAATGAGGGATCAGTTGGAATCAAATCATCCACCAATGGCTTCTCCAAAGGTGGATCACGAGTTGGTCTGTCCTCACAAGGGGCTAAATCTCTTGCACCCATAGAAGAACTACTCCTATTTGATTCCTCAATGTCCAGCCTCCTAGTACCACTTCTGTGTGTATACCTGCGCTCAAGACTACTAGATGAGGGAGATCTGTCAACCAAACTCATAGTCGAAGCTTTAGATGTTGATGACCTCTCTAATGACGATTCCACCATGTGCACATCATCAAACTTTGTAAATCTTTCACTTGATCTATATAAAGAAGCCCTTTCTGAAGCACCAGAAAAACCACTCATTTCTCTGGATGAAATTGTTCTAGGCTTTAATTCGGTCTCATCTCCATATTTTAGCTCATCTAGCTTAAAGTGCCTGTAAAAGAATGTATAGCAACACGATTATCATTCTATTCAACAAGAAAACACTGTACAATTCTTTGAAATATATAAGTTTGTTTCAAGATGGAAATATCATTCTGTGAAAACTGTCTTCGAATGGGCCATCAAATCTGAAAAACATAAGGCATCTTTAACAACAACAAATATAAATCTATAACCACTATAAAAAATTCAAAAGATCAACCCCGCACAAAGCCAAACAGTAGTAGTACATGATGATACTGTCACAATGACACCGAATACAGTATACCACCATTCCTAGAAATAGCATTTCATCCTCCAATGGTCATTCACAACAAAACTGGATAGGGAAAACAAATCAAATTTCTTTTCTGAACTTCAAACATATCATTTTTTTTTTTAACCAAAAGAGACACAAGTTATGATTGTAAACCACAAAGCAAGAAAATGCAAAGGAGGAAGGGGAATGAAAAGATATTATTATCAATAGCAATAGTAAGGGTTCTGTATTCAATAAAATGGCTATAAACGTATGAGTATTTACCTGTACTCATCTGCAGAATTAGTACTTGGGGAAGTCCTCCATCTGCTGCTGCTGATATAGTTGTCTAAATTAGGTTGGCGTGAACGTGACCTTCCCCTGTCTATATCTGACTCACCCTTATTAATACCAAAAGACTTCTTTTCCATATCAGGATAGAGAGCTTGGGTAGCTTTAGATTTCCAGTCAATGTAACCATCACACTCATCAGATCTCTTCCCTCCCTTCTGGCTATCTTTGTCTTTTGAAATCCTTTCATCGGCATCTGCCCCATCAAAGTTAAAATTTTGTTCAGGTTCTTGGTCTTTACCATGATCACTGTAACAGTCATGATCTCTTTCTATATCAGGATTCCAATCAAGATCACAGGCATGATATCTCTCTTGATCTCTCTTGCAGTCCCAATAATGGTCATGATCAGGCTCATGATCCTGATCCTGATCCCGATCTCGCACACGATCACAACCATGCTTGTGGTCCTGATCAGGCTCATGATCACAAAAGCCATCACGATCCCGGTCATGGTCATTGTCACAATCACATCTGAGATCAGAGTCATAACCGCAGTCAGGACCATTATCTCGCTCATGATCATATGAACCATCTTGGGTCTTGGATCTCTTCAGCCAAACCACCGTATTCTCTTTTTCATCCTTCAGATGATTACTATCCAACCTCCTATTAGTATAGTCTCTTGAAACACATTTATCCTTTTGCTTATCTTCACTGTACCTGCTGTCCCTGTCCACATCTCCAAAATGCATGTCTTTATCTTTTTCTTCCTTACACTTTTCATCCCTCAATCTTCCATCCTTGGTAAAATCCTCTTTTGACAAAAAAAGTTTGTCATCAATGTCGACATCATCTTGATGTTTAAATCTGTCGCCAGAACCATCTCTTCTTCTCCTGCTTCGTCTATCTAACTGGTTATTAGATTCAGGACTTCGCAACAGATTGCGTGTTATGAACTCTGCATCAAGGAAGAAATCAATATCAAATGCAGCCACAAGATCATTCACAACTATTCTGTTGTTAGCAGCTGTAACTGGGTAATGTGAAAACAAGGCATACTTGGACTGATGTAAGAAAATCCCATGTTTGAAAATTTCACTCATTAGAAGTTGAGGAAGACAATGAAAACACCCTTTCACATCAGAAAGGCCTAAAGGCCACCCTTTCCCATCCCCACTATGCACTCTGGAGTGCCAAAGATAGATCTTGTTCATACATCAGACATCGAAGCTAAAACATGGAACTGGTCCTGCCTCAACCCGACATGCATAGCAAAAAGAATTGATGTTTTATTGTCTGTAAACACATGTTTGAGGTAAAATACTGCGTTAAGAAAAGAAGGCTTTTGAGTACAAAAGGATTTGAACATAGAAACCGCACTCTCTCATGTCAATTATTGCATCCTCCAGCCACATTTTAATTTAAAAGCCCAAAAAGATGTATCAGTCCTTTAGAGAGTTATATACTTGAAAGTGCATCACTTCTTAAAGCCTCTTCAGCAACCCTTTAAGTTTCCAGTATTAGAGAGGTTGAAATCCATTGTTAGCAGACATGGTATACATATTAAGCCTTGCCAAACGTTGCCTAAGTGCACTTTCTAATGTTACCTTAAAGGGAACAGTAATTTGTAATCGATCCAACATGATCAAATTTAGTGACCTCCAAAGACTCAGACACACAATGCCCCCTCCCTTCTCAAAACTCATATTTGAAAGTTAAAACAGATATTTCACTTTTGTTCATCCTGCATAATGATGGTCCTAAGTATCCATCAGAAGGATAAAAACTCAAAGATCATTAAACTAACCAACAACAAGATTCTGTTTATGTTAAGAACAAAGAACAAAAATCCATTCTTAAGGGATAAATTCTTACCTCGGGAAAAATTAACTAATAAAGAATGTCAAAGCACAAAGATCAATATGAAATAACAAAGATGCAAATGCTTTTCCAATTACAATTCAAAAGTAAAAACAATTAGAAAAAAATTCCAGGGCATTTGAGTAGCCAAGACAATAATCAGATTTGGAAAATAATTTGTAACCAATAATAACACAAGTCTAACAAAGTCCAGCACTGGAAACCAATCTCATATTAGTGCAGGATTTACAAGCTGAGTTGCGTACCAAAGGTGCTTATTGTAACTAACCGACAGATACATGGAAGAGATGCCATGCAACAATGAAACCTCCATCTTTCATGTTAGCTAACACATATGCCATCAACATTCCAGTAAAAATAATCTTCTGCTATTCATTTTGGCATCACTCTTTGTTGGCAACAACTTAAAAAATGTAACAAAATGTGTATACTAACCTCTGCTGCACCAAAACAGTAAAATAAAAAATCACGGTCCCACTGCTTTAAAATTACAAACTTATTGCTATGGCTAGATAGCAGAACTTTCACCACTACTTAAAAACACATCCCCAATACTTGAAGACTGCGATGTAACACGCAAACCTATGGCACCCCATCATCATTTGAAATTGAAAACCCATGTTCTATTATGGCTCAAATGATGAGCAAGGAATGCAAAAAAGTATGGATATCAAATGATATTTGCATCATTATCAGCTTCTTATTCACATATCAACAATTGACTGAAAACCTAAAACATCACACCTAACATCCAGCAGCTAAAATTTAGCATTAACCATTAAATGAAACCTAGGAATACTCTTGACAAGCCGATTCCAAGGAAAACACTTAAAAATAACTATGATCTATTACAAAGTAGATGAAACACAATCAACAAAAGAAGATAAACTTACAAGGGATCGACAAAGCGAAAAAGGTTTAAAGCTGCAAAAGAATTAACCAAGAGGAGAGAACTCAAATAAAACGTCCTTGATTTGTGAAATAACATATGTTAACCCAAAACTTGATTCACTCAGTTGGATGATCAAATTGAAACTCTAAAAGTAGATATCCTGTATCTTACATGATCTTGCCAAAAAATAAGTAGTTGCATAATCTTAGTTTCAGCTTTAAAATCAAAATTTTTATCCTACCGATCTCGAACGTTACGCAAAATTCAAAAGCAGAAAGAAAAGTATCCACATTGTTAAACAACAGAAGCCAACAATCACAAATGTAAAAGTAGATGCCTAAGAAATCAAATTACAAAAACAATAAGGAAACAAGAAAATGACAGAAACCAACCACAAATCCAACAGTTACCTTACCAGTTTTAGGAGAGAAATGCTTAACAGCACGTGGATCTTCAATACGTTGATTCTTCCCTTCCTTACCCTTTCTATCTCTTTCCCTCTCCCTTTCGGCTCCCCGTTCTTTATCTTCCTTTCGCTTTGCCTCACTCTTTCCACTACTACCAGTACCAATCTTTTTCAACAAGAAGTCTTCTTTTTCATCTCTCCTTCTCGACTTCTCTTCTAAATTCTTTGTGCCGTCTCCTACTCCTCCTCCTCCTCTATCATCGTCCTCACCACCATTCCACCTATCATCATCTTCGTCATCATCAACAACTCTCTCTTTTCGCCTCTTGCTCCACCCATATTCCTCCGCATTTCCAGATTCAAGGTGCTTTCGCTTCTCTCCGGAACTTGAATCTATGCAAACCCTAGCACTGCTCTCCCTCTCCTCTCCTCTTCGATCCTTGGAGCTCTCTGAATCCGAAAACTCCTTGGCGTCCCTAGAATTATGCTTGCTAAATTTGTGTCGTGAGCTTCGCGGCATCGCTTAATCTTGATAGCCAACAACCAAATCCCAAACTTCCACAAAAGCCTAACTCCTTTTCAATTTCAAATAGTACGAAGAACCAGATCGGCGGGGACTGTAGATGTGGTAACGGGATTGGGATCGAAAGTTAAAGAAAATTACGAGAGAACCAGGGGCTGAGACTTGTAAAGAGGGATAAATGTGGTAGATTATGATTAGACTGTTGTGTGCTCGCTTATAGGTCCGAGAGACCTTACTGTTTTATGGTAGACTAGGAGACGGCTTTCCTTATAAACCATATTACCCTCTATAGTGCACCTTTATTACTATTCCAGGCTAATTTACCACTACGGACAATGAAATTACCAGTGAGAGTACACACGGACCGTGTTCCTTGCCAGACTTTTTTTTTATGCATTTAAGAATTTGTTTGAATATTTTTAAAGATTTACGGTTGTATGTTTTTTTTTTATTTTTTTATTTTTAATATAAAAACTAAAAATAAAATGTATTTACTATATTCTATTTAAATTTTCTATTTTTAAAATAAAAAACTAAAATTGAAACAGAATATTTTATATTTTTTTACATTTTAAAAACATATTTTTAAAATAGATCTTTTTTACATTAAATAATTGATATAATATAGTAATTAATATACATTTTAAAGGTGTATTCTATTTTAGTATAAGAATTTAAATTTATTTATTATTTAATAATCATTAATAAAAAAGTTTTTCAATCACAAATCTCAATCAAATATATTTTTATTTTTAATTTTTTAATTACAAATGTCAACCCAATAAGTTTTTATTTAAAAAAGAAAAAACAAAAATAAGAAATAGAACTAAAAGCTACAACAAACAATAAAAGTATTACCAAACGACCCTTTAAAGTTTAAAAGTATAGAACCGATATAAAGTAATAAAAATATAAATTATGAGAATAAGTAAAAATATAATATATAATTTAAATGTATAATTGAAATAGAATTAAAATATCAATGTCTATTAATGTATAATCAACTAATATTAATTTCAATTAAAATTAAAATAAATATAAAAACTTAAATAATAGTAATATTCAAAATTATATTTCTAAAAAAGGTTGTATCTCATTATTGTTAAAATTTTCAAATTGCTCAATATCATGTAAAAAGTCGTAAGCTTATACTTGTATTTAAAGTACTTGTATCAATATATTCTATAGAATTTAAATAAATTATAGTTTAGTGATGTATAAAATTGATTTATGAAATTACATATTAGACTTTTAAAATAATATATAATTAGAAATCAATAGATATTCTTAATTCATCTGTCGTGACTAATGTATTTCTTCATAAATTGTACTTTTAAGTTTACTATAATCAAAATCAGACGACAATTCTGCTTCTTCAATCCAAAACTCAACTAGATCATATGTTCTCTTCTTATTAAATACCCTGATTATATAATAGACAAATTATAAAATCAATAATAACAAAATAGAATTACTTAAAAATAGAATTCCATTAATAAAATACTTATTCTTCATTTTCATATTATAAATAATACAAATAAGATCGTTGAGTCTTTGATGTTCCAAAAGATTTTGTTTCTTTGCATGAATACATTAAAAAAAACTTCAATTATATTTACAACTCGATGCAAAAGTCGTTCAATTGAGTCGTTGAATAATAAGTTTTCTTAACATTGGAGCACTTTCATCAATACTCATCTATGTTTTAAATTAAGAGTTATAAAAAAATATATCAAAATATATTATTAATAAGTAAAAGATGAAATTAAAATTATGGAAACTTACTAGGTTGCATTTTTTATCATAAGTTCTCTCTTTGTAGATGATTTGACAAAACTCCCTGAAATTTCACAATATAATTAAATTGTATACATTATGTTTGATTGTTCGTTAATAGAAAACATACATTTACATTCAATTACTTCAAAAGACCACCTATAATACTATTTGTGCATGCGTCTTCACTATGTAAGCAATATGTATTGAGAAAATAAGCTACTAAATAGGTCCTTTGAATAAAATGCTTATCTCATCACCAGTTAAGTATATATATATATATATATATATAAAAGACTTGTACAATTTCTCCTTCCCTTTGAAAAGATTAATAATTGTTCTATAAGCTTTATACATGTCATTATATATATAACCTAGAGATAACTTAATATCTAAGTTAATAAGCCTCAATAATATTATAAGTATAGTCATAATCTTCATAACAATTAAGCAAGTTTCTCAAAATTTATTATGCAGGATAATAATATAAACTTCTTTTCCTTTCTCACTTTTTGATAACTTATAACTTAAAAAGTATTTACTTATCTCTAAATTTTGAAGTACTTGTTTACGATTATAAACACTTTTTCAAAATTATGAATGAAGTTGCAAATCTAGTAGTAGTAGGATACATTACCTCAACCTTATAATCTTGTTTTATTAACCAAGACAAAAAAAATTAATGATTATACATAACAATTGTAATCTTAAAGACATGAGTGATGCATCTAATATCTTTTAAAATGAGTGTTAAACCAAGGGAAATTCACCTTTATTTTGATGGTGATAAAACATGTAAATAGACTAATTCTTTTGTGTTTGAACCTTTGAAAGATATATGTTAAATTGAAGTATTAAAGAAGTGGCTTATGAAGTCTTAGACCAAAATTGAAGTTCGTGAAGTAGATTGATTAAGATTCAAGATTTTGGAAGAATCAAGATAAAACTTATATAGGTTATTTCTTGTATTTTTTTTATTGTAAACCTTACTGAGTTCTTTTTGGTGTTTTGATTAGGCTCACTGATGCATAAGATATATATAAATTATAATATGCATAAGAAGAACTTTGTATGGAAATATTTTAAATATTCCTCTAGATGTGTCAAAAATATTTTGGGAAGTTTATAGACGTGTATATGATTTATAAAAGTGATTATAATGTTGGAATAGGTTTGAATTAGATTATAATTATTTTGGATAAATTTTTGTGTTTTTAGGAGATTAACAACAGTTTTGGAGGAGAAAAATGACGCAATTATCTTTCCATAATTGTTCTCTATGATGATCAATGGCACTTGCTGGAATTCATCAATGGTGTCATTATAGACCTACGTTGAAGGGACTACAATGGCGATACATCGATGATGCCGTTATAAATTATAGAAACCACCGTAAAAAGGTGAAAACCATGTTATAACAACTATTTTTCAACGGTAATAAATGTTTAATGAATTAGAACATTAAACAATAGTCATAAACAACTAGTTTATGATCTTAGGCTTATAAATAAGTTATTTTGCATTAGTTTTTATCATTAAGGTGTCTACTTTTCAATTATACAAGTGATTTATACATTGAAAGGATTTGTTTGAAAAGTTTAAGTTTGATTTGTTTTGAAGAAATTTTTGTGCATGAAGTTTTATATTCATATTGAGTTTTTGTGAGCTTTTAGATACAAAAAATTGAGCTTAAGTGAAATTCCTTCAAGTGTATCTTTAAAAGGTATAATAGTTGTGAGTTAAGCCTTTGAAAAAGGATTGAAAAGCTTATCTTTGAGATTAAAAAAATATCTAACATTTTATCTTTCGATTACATTAAAAAATTTCAATGAGATTTGTTGGGATTAGATGTGGGAGGAAGTAGATATGTTCAAACTAGTTCAATCTGTTTGTATCCTTCTTTCATATATTCTTTACCTTTATGCTTTTTATTTTATAATTTGTATCTTTAATTTATTTGATAAATTTATTATTGTGTAAAAATTTTGTTTATATTATTGTTCATAGATAAGTAAATTATTTGTGAAATTATTTTTATAAAAATCAATTTATTGTTTTTTATTTCCTTAAATCTATTTCTGTAAAAGTATTTGATTTATGGTGAACTTAGGAATTTATCTTAGAAAATTTTTAAGCCACCTAATTCACCCCTTAAATGCTAAATAGGACTAACAATGATAATGATAAAATGAACAACATATGGAGATTAATAAATATGCTCGTACTTTAATTCTAATAAATACCTGGCTAATATATAGTTAGCCATATTATCTATAATAAAGTGAACTGCATTTTTTTATACAATCCACTCAAAAACTTCAAAAAATATTTTGAATAAAGTATGAGCATTTTTCACCATATAAAAAACATTAACAAATTTAATCAAATACCACAATAAACCAAGAAATTGATTAGAGTTCCCTATTTTATTAGTTCTAACCATCTACTATAATAGTGCATCTTATAATTTCCCATATGGATTTATATGAATCCACAATCAATTGATATTCCTTTTTCAAGTCTTGCAGTAAGGACACACGAATCTCATAATAAGAAGGTGTCTTAAATCCAAGATCTATTGTTGTTGTGGTATCTATAGCTTCTTGAAGATAAGTGATGGAAATGTGTTCTGTTATATTTTTATATGTGAATTCACCTAAATTCATCCCTATTTTTGGTTTAAAAGTGCTTAATTTGTTTGGTTATGTGTTTAATGACATGTTGAATCGTCTAACACATATTCTAAATTAAAAGGCCAAGTTTTGAGAGGATTTGGAACAAAATTAGAGCAAGAATCTACTGGTAGAAGACTTAAACGATGGGCATTGCAACTATTAAATGAAGTTATGTAAGTCAAGAAATCCCGCTGTTCAAATCCTTTTCCAAAGACTCCAACAGCGGGTGACCTATAGTTCAACAGTGCCATTTTACTTCCTATCAACCATTGTGTAATATGTTGTAAATGAAAAAAATTAAGGAAAAAGTAATCTTTTCACCATCTTTAATTTTACCCTAGTTGGAAAGGGCATATAAATCCTCCTCTTGAGTAAAGAAGTAGAAAAGAAAGCTTTCCATAAAAGTTGTACACTTTTTCTCTTAAAATCATTAATGTTCGTAAGGTTTTCTTTGGGATTTCGTTTGGGTCATTTTTATCTCTTTAGTTTAGTTATTTTAGGTATCATTATACTTTATTTACAGTTTTTGGATGATTTTATTAATGTATATTTTGTATTTCCATATTCTCTTATGTTTAGATTGAATATTTGATGGGTTTTGAGCTTGAACTTCATGAATAATGTATGGATGCTTGGTTCTAATTCAATAGATGATTTTATTTTCAAATTTCACCCTTGATTTTAGTTGTTTAAGCTTCGGTCCTTGTTATTTCAGATATGTTTTTATTAATTATTAGTTATGTGGTGGATTACTTCATTTTTTCCCTTTATTTTATGATGTTTTTTATTGGGTTATGCCTTGTGGTGTGCATTATCTTAGGTTCTAGGTTATTTAATTTCAATTTTTATTCTATTTTTAAGTGAGGGATTTTCTGTTTAATGTTTGCTTAACTTGGGTTTTGTGTGATGGGTTGAATTAAATTAATTATTAACACAAGAACCTTGGGTTTTTATAAGATTAATGTTGAATCTAAATTTTCATTACTTGTCTCATATATGTCTAGCATGTTTATATTGGATTTTGTTAAATCAAGGTGGTTCTAATCATATGTTTTGATGATGAAAAAACATTATTATTACTAATGTTTGAGTTTTGATGTGTAATTAAGGTAGGTAAATGGTTGAAGTGTAAAAACATGTTTATGGAGCCAAAGTTAGAAGAGCTCAAGCATTAGATGATCAAGAGCTTGGATACCAAGGATCAAATGATAAAGATCAAGTGATGATTAAGCTTGAAGATCAAGAGAATGAAGATCAAGTTTAGAAAGGTTTAGAATAAGGGCTTAAGTTGTAAGTGTCCTAAACTTGATCTCAATTAATACTTGAAAAGGGCTCTCACATTTGCATGAACATTTGCATATAGGCATATAGAAGTTGAATTATGGTTATAGTGATTAATTTATTTATATTATATCATTGACATATAGTCTAGTTGTTAATTTGTTTATGTAACATAAATTGTTTTAACGTGTTTGATGTGTTTAAGATTAATTGAATTGTTGCTTAAGCTTATTTATATATTTGAACATGTTTGAATATCTTTGTATTATGAATTTGGGTTTATAAAAGGTTTAAGAATTGTTTGAAAAGGTTTTAAAGTTGATTAAATATGAAAGGTTTTATAATCAAGGATACTTATTATGTTTTGAATCAATTGAATGTCTTATTAATTGAAAAGCCTTTATATATGATTTGAAACTTGCTTCAAGCCTAAATTATTTTATATTGATGTTAGGATAAGTTTGAAGCTTGATTAAATTTGGTTTTCTAGTTTTTTTGGACATATACGGTGGCATATGCTGATATACAGCGATCTGTCTAACCCGTCGTATTGGGTTTCTAGAAAACGATTGAATACGATGGGATAAAGGTCGCCATATTCATAGCCAAACCGCCATATTTATCCAGTAGTTTCTAACGGTTAGTTTTAAAGTTTTGATCTTAACAGTATTTTAACATGCTAAATGGCTAGTTTTTATTTCTAACGATTATAAATCTCTCCCAATACTATAAATATCATTCTTAAACATTTTTAACAAGTTTAGAACCTCTGAAAAATGAATTATAAAGATCAATCACTCAATCTCTCAAAGCTCTCTTTTTACACTATTTCCTTTCAACTTCGGTTTTCTTATTTTAAAATCATTTTTATGCAGTAAAAGTTGTGTTTTCGGTTAGTTTAGATATAAAAGAACCTTAAAAAGCTTTTAGTTAATTTTTTGATTCATTATTTCGTTTGTTTCAAGCTTTCAACATCTCATATACCAAAATTAACTATGTTTTAGTTGAACTTTTGTGTTCTTCAATTTTGAGCTTGTAAAACTATTTTTATTGATTCAAAATATCATATACATTTTGCTTAAGGTCTCAAGAGTGCAACAAAGCTTTTACTTTGATTTTTGAGCACTCATAACGTTTGTTTGAGGTTCAAGAACACAAAACACTTAAAACTATCTAGTTTTTGTGCAGCCTCAAATTTCACTTTGATTTTGTTTTTTAATTAGTTTTTGGGTATGTAGAATTATTATTTTCAGTTTCCTCAAGGTCCCAGGAGTATGCTAGTTTTTTTCAATTTTTTAGTAATTATATTGTTTGTTTAAGCTTAATCTTTGCAAGTTGCTTAAAATTATCCAAGTTTGAGCATTCTAGCTTTGCTCTTGATTTAGATCAACTGATTAATGTGCTAAAATTATTTTTATCATTGTAATTTTTTGTTAACTGATTGATTGAGATTCCAGTAGGTTTATTGTACTTATTTTGCATCATTTGGTTGATTTAAGTCATTTGTTATTGGCTAGAATATTAAGACTACATAATTTGACGGCTTGTGCTTATCTTGGTTAAATCTGATCATTTGACTATTGAATTCCATTTTTGGTGGATCAATCTGATTGTGCATGATCTATTGAGGTGTAGGAAAGCTTGCATATTATTTATTTGCCTATAAAAGTTTTAGAGTTGATTATATTGAATGAGCATTAGTGAAACACCATAGAAGGTGTGATTAGTTACTTAAATTGGGAGAATTGATTTACGTTAGTTGTTGATTGTAGTATAGGCTTCCCTTTGCCTTTAAAATAGATTTGATAAGTTGATCTTATCCTGTAGAAAATAAGATTTGAATTACATTAATATTTGATTGTAAATTGGATTGCTTTAGGCTTTGTACGTGCATTAGGCATTGCATAAAGCATAAGCATTACATTAGTTGCATTTAAGCCCTTATTTTGTATTGATTTTGATCAAGGTTTAAGAAGTTATGTAAGGTTGTGTTAAAGCTCAAGGGGACTTAGTTTAAGGGTTATCTGTGTGGGACAAAAATTGTATAATTTGATTGGGTTGATTAGGTTACTCTTCACCCACTTAAGTAAGATTGTGATAAGTTCCTCTTGACCTTAAAATTCAAGATTGTGATAGGTTCCTCTTGACCTTGGAACAAGATTGTGTATAGGTTTCTCTAGACCTTAGAATAAGATTGTATTGCATTTCTCTTGTCCCTTGTAAATAAGATTGTAAAGGTTCCTCTTGGCCTTTAATTAAGATTGCTGTAAAGGTTCCTCTTGGCCTTATAATTAAGATTATTGTAAGGGTTACTCTTCGCCCAATTAATGTAAGATTAGTTATTAGTGAATTTCCAACAAGCAGTTGGAGATAGGACATAGTGTATCTTTGAGGTAGGCAAACCTCTATAAATCTTGGTGTTTATCTCTTCCCTTATCTTTTTATATTTGAGCATTTGTATTTGCTTTATTATTGCTTGAATTTAATTTTAATAGCCCTGATCACGGTTAAGTTTCTAACTGGCTAACCGCTAGTTTAATAACCCGGGGTTACAGCTCAAAAACCGTAACCAGAATAGTTACTAACAGTTTTGGTTACAGTTAAACTAATTTAAAAATCGTGAACCAACGGTTAAACTGATAGTTTATTCGCAGTTATAAATCGCTGATCAATTAATTAAAAATATATTTAAAAAAATTAAACAAATTTTAACTTTATGTTAAAAAATTATTTAAAAAAATATATGTAACTTTGTATGAAATTTTGTTTGAGAGAAAGATGTATTGTTTTATAAAATGAAATAATTGTGAATTATAGATGGAATATGTTACTTGAAAGAGAGACGTTGTAATTGTCATGAAAGAAATTGTATTGATAAAAAGATGTATTTATAGTTATAAAAAATAAAAATAAAATAAAATAATTAATAAAGCCTGAAACAGTGAAATCGTTAGCATCACAACCGTGGATGCATCAATGCTGCACTAACCATTGGCATGCAACGGTTTCACGTGATATGCAATGATTGACCATTTCATGCACCATTGTACATGCAACGGTTGTGAAACTATTGCATTCATAACCGTTTTGCATGCACCGTTGCATGCGTAATGCACAATGGTTGTGAATTGTTGCATGCATGTAACGGTTCACAACCGTTGGATGCCAACAGTTTAGAAACTAGCACAATGCTAACGGTTTCACCATCGTTGGCATTCATTAATTTATTAATTTATTAATTTTTGTATAATTATAAATACAACCTATTATTTATTTATTTTTATTTTTCTATAACTTTAAAATTAAGTTCAAACCCATTATTTTATTTAATTTTTTCCTTTATAATTTATATATGGTTGTCATATATTTTAATTCATTTAACTTTATATTTATATCCAACATTCCAACTTATTATATTTGACATTTTTTTAAATTTCAAATTAAAAATTTTTTAAGTTTTGAAATAAAAATTTGAAATTAATAAAACAAAGATTATAGTTAAACCGATGGTTAAACTGTAATCAACGGTTTTCAAACCTTAACTTAAATTGTAAATTGATGGTTATGTTAAGGTTTATAAATTTTCATAAATCGTAACTGACAGTTTATTAACTGTGGTTAGGGCTAAATTTTGGTTAGAAAATTGATTTAATTAAAATTGGTCTAAGGTGTTTAAAGTATTTTAATTTTTTTAAAAAAATTTAAACACTTAATTTACCCCCTTTTGGGTGCCATAGGGCTTACAGATTTATTATCTGCTTTTATTATAATTAACATGTGTGGCTAAACGTTTAAGGGTTTGAATTAATGTTTTAAAAACTGATATGTACCAACGGTATACTACCAGTACATATCGTACCGGCCCTTCATCGATACAGGACGGTAAAAAATCATGCCAGACTGGTATACAGGCCCATATCGGTCAGTTTTGGGCCGACATGAAGCCGGTATAGGGCGAAATTATAATTTAAAAAGGTTAATCGGTCAATCGATTCATCTACGTGATCGACCAAACAATTAATTGCGAATAATTTGATTGACTGAACTCGTCATTTAGTCGACCGATCAGAATTCGGTCGATCGATATCTTGTATTTATCGATCCTGAGAACTGATTTCTTTATTTTCTTCTTTTTCTTCCCTTTTTCTCTCTCATCTCTCTCTACCAAACTCTATAACCACCCTTAAAACTCCAATTTTTTCTTTAAAAACTCATAGATTTGAGTTTAATCCTTCACTAACTACTTTCATCTAACTCCAACAACTTCAAAATACCTCAAAAAACAAAAAACAATCACAAAACACCAATTTTGATAGATTTGATTTCAAACTTATTTTCGGCAATTTTTCAAGTTTCAGGTCAAATTCCCACAGGTGGTAGGAGCTGTAACATCATCTTAACATCTACATCCATTTCCATCAACTAATTTCAAGATTTGGATTAGAAATTGGTAAATTTCTAAACCCTAAAATTTGGGTTTTTTTTTTCAATTTTGTTAAATTTTCATTCAATTAATTGTTAATTAGTATTTAATTCAACAAATTTAAGTATTATAAAAGCTGAATTTGGTATGAATAACTATAGATTGAATCAATTTCAAATTTAGATAAAATTAGGGTTTCTAAATTGGGAATTTTCAAATTTAGGTGAAATTATTATATGTTTGATGAAATTGAATGCATATTCTTGTAATTAGATGCATGAATGAGCTAATGCAATGATCAATTGCATTTAATTTGATGGAATTAGAATTTTCCAAATTTTAGGTGAAATTGGGAAATTGAGAAATTTCAAATTAAGGTTAAATTGTGATATGTTTGATGAAATTGAATGTATATTCTTGTAATTAGATTCATGAATAAGTTAATACAATGATCAATTGCAATTAATTTGATGGAATTTGAATTTTTTCAATTTTAGGTGAAATTAAAAAATTGAAAATTTTCAAATTTAGATGAAATTGTGATATGTTTGATGAAATTGAATGCATATTTTTATAATTAGATGCATGAATGAGCTAATACAATGATCAATTGTATTTAATTTGATGGAATTTGAATTTTTCCAATTTTAGGTGAAATTGGAAGATTGGGAATTCAAATTTAGGTTAAATTGTACTATGTTTAATGAAATTGAATCCATATTCTTATAATTAGATGCATGAATGAGCTAATACAACAATCAATTGCATTTATGTAATCATTTGTGTATGTTTCATCAATTACATTAGTTTCTTTTACTTAATGCCTTAATTAATTATATTGATATTGACAAGTAAATGAAGGGTAGTTCTACGTCAAGCATTGCTGGTGATACTTCTATCTCTTTTGGGAGATCCAAGGATCTTGCATGGGCTCACGGTACATTGATTCCTAGTTCTGGTTCGAGGAGCTAGATTATATGCAATTATTGTGGCAAGACTTTAAAAGGTGGAGGAATTACAAGACTGAAGAGGCATTGACCGGAATAAAAGGTCACTTTGAATCTTGTAAGAAGGTTCCTCATGATGTCAAGTGTCATATGAAGACTTTGATAGAAGAGTATCAAACAAAGAAAGATAAAAGAGGCATAGTGAGTTTTATCATTGACAGTATGAGTTCTTTTTTCAGAGGTGGTGGAGCTAATGTTAGTAGAGATGAAGCTGGTGATCTGATGTTAGAGGACCTTCTATCCCTTCTACCCAGCAAGAAGGGAGTGGTTCAGGCAGCAATGTGGTTAGACAAAAAAGAAGGAGACCATTTACTGGTTTTTTTGCTTCAAGAACAACTATAGGAGCTCAACTTTCCATTCATGCTGCCATGCAAACAAGGGAAACAGGTAAGCAAGTTGATATGGCTATGGCTAGATGGTGGTATGATGTAGGTCTGCCATTCAATGCTGCTTAATCACATTATTATCAACCTATGGTGGATGTTATGACCTCTTATGGTTTCGGGATATAAGGCTCCTTCAATGAATGACTATAGAGGTAAACTTCTTACTAAGTGTGTTATTGATATGAGAAATTATTTGGAAGAGAAAAGAGTTACTTGGGCTCGTTATGGGTGTTTCATTATGTGTGATGGTTGGACTAGACAAAATCAGGAGTTTTATATTAATTTCTTAGTTTATTCTACCACAGGGACCATGTTTTTGAAGTCAGTTGATGCATCTGGTTTGATTAGGAATGCTAATTATATGTTTAATATTTTTTAAGAAGTTAATAATGAAGTTGGGCTTGAGAACATTGTTCAATTTATCATTGATAATGATGCAACTTACAAATTAGCTAGTAAGAGATTACAAAGTGTGTATAACTCTTTCCATTAGACTCCATGTACTGCTTACTGTTTTGATTTGATGTTGAAAGATTTTGGAGATAGTAGATATTTTCCTATGATAGCAGAGACTATGCTGAAGGTAAAAAAGATAACGAGATTTATTTATAATCGTGCATGGGTGTTGAATTTAATGAGGAGGAGTTCATTGGTGGGAAAATTTTATGTTGTCCTATGGTTACCAGATTTGTCACTAACTTTCTAACATTACAGAATTTTGTGGTGACGAAGAAGGAGTTACGACAGTTTTTTACTAGTGATAGGTGGGTAGGTTCTCAGCATGACAGGTCCAATGCTGGATTTGAGGTTGCTTCCATTATTATTGATAATAGAGAATTTTGATCCAATTTTCAGTTTGTGGTCAGAGCCTGTGAGCCTTTGATTAGAGTCATTCGTCTGGCGGATAGAGATGAAAAACCAACAATGAGATCTTTTTATGATGCTATGGAAAAGGCAAAGGAAGCTATAAAGGTCAATTTAAAGAACAGAACTAAACTATACAATCCTTTCCTATCAATCATTCATAAAAGATGGGAAAATCAGCTATACACTCCTTTATTTCTTGTTGAGGCATTCTTTAATTTAGATGTCTACTTCTCATATGATTATGAGAAGAGAGCTAATGTTAACAGAGGGATGTTGAGGACTATCACTACTATTGTTAGGCATGAGATGGTGCAAGACATTCTCACCTCATAGATAGTAGCATATAAGGAGACTATTGGTGATTTCAGGACACCTTTAGCAATATGGCTAAGAAAGCAGATTAATCCAAATATATATCTTTACTTTTGTTACTTGTTTATAATTAATCATTACTTCATTTTATTTATAAGATCATTTTTTATGATGCAGTTGCTTAGTGGGATAATTTTGGCATTGATGTTCCAAAATTGCAAAAGTTTGCAATTTGTATTTTAAGTTAATGCGTGAGTGCAATTGAATGTGAAAGGAATTAGAGAATGTTCAAGTTTATCCACTCCAAGAAGAGGAATAGATTGGAGCATAAGAGGTTGAATGATTTAATCTATGTTAGATACAACCTGAAGCTTCAAGAGAGGTATGTTATTTTTATTATTGTTATTATTATGTTCATTATTATTTTTAGAATCTCATTAGTCACTTGATTTTATTTGTTTATTAGGACTTTGAGTAGAACAATTAATGATGACAATCCTATTTCTTTGGATCATATTGATACTTTGGCTTATTAAATATCTGCGGAGCCAAGTATTCTAGATGAGAGTGACTTACAAGAAGATGCTGATACTCGTTGGGAGGATAATGATATGTCATTTGCTAGGATGAGATTGGATGATGGTGGTGATCAGGTTCCTCTTCTTAATGAGGATTTTATAATAGATGATAGGTGGATCTAGCTTCATTTTAGCAGTCAACAGCCTGGAGGCTCTAGACAATGAATATTTATGTATTTTCAGGTTATTCTCCTCCTTTTTATGGTATTTGATGTATATGTTAAATTATATATATATATAATATTTATTTGTTTTTTAGGTTTCAATTCTACTTTATGGAGTTCTTGTGCTGGATATTGATGTTAATTATGGTGTTTAATTTATTCTATATATTATTTATTGTATGATATTTGCATACATTGATTATGGTTTCATGGTTATAGGTTGTTTACTTGATGATACATTGATTTATTGATATTCAATAATATGTACTACGTTTATGTTATTTTTATTATATTTATTCAGGTTGATATTTATTTGAGGAATAGATAAACATTAGTATTAATATGAATGAAGAAAATAATTGTTTGTTGTATATTATTATTAATTTATGTGAGTTTTGATATATTAATATTAAGTTATGATGGTTTGATGATCATTATTTTGTTTATATTAATTCATATTGTAATTTATTTGAGAAATATGTGAAAATTGATATTAATGAGTATAAATATTGTATGAAAATTGTATTATATTTATTGTATTAATTGAAAGTTTGAAACATGTTGAAATTATACTTACAAGATATGCATAATATAATATACAAGGACCATTTTTGCAGATTTTATAAATCTATAGATTATTTTATAATTTTTAAAAGTTGACTGGTTTCGGTACTGGTATTGATCAATACCAGTACGATACCATTCTAAAACAAAAACCCGTACTGATTTTCAAAACAATGGTTTGAATGTATTTTAGGGATGGTGGGCAATTAGTAGGAAGAATGAGAATGGGCTTTTCTAAATTAATGGTTGTAGACTTATGTTGGATTGGAATTTTGGTTTGATTTCAAGAATTTGGGGTTATTTTTAGGCTTGATCCCCCCTTTTTATAAATCCTAATTCAAATTCTAGGATTGGGTTCTTAATATGTAATAGTCATTAACAATTTTCTTAAGTAATAATAAATTAGTTGTCTTTGTAAGAAAACTTAATCAACTGGTCTAGGATTCCAATCCTTTAGGTTACACTTTTTGAGTTTATATGTTGGTAGTCTAAGTTAGTTGTTCCTTTGCCTAATTCTTCTTTGTTATTAAACTTAGAGAGCTTATTCTAGGTTATAACGGAGTTACGGGTATTTCTAGAACTTGTTAGATTTACTTACATTTAGGGGACTGAGGATTTAAGAGCTTGTTCGGATCCATAGGCTAACATCTATCCTAAAACAACATTTATTTATATTCAAGGATTGATAATTGACCCAAAATCCTGATGATATCTTTAGGTCATTCCTTTGATATTGTTATAAATTTTGTCACATTTTGCATTATCTCTTTAGTTACATTCGTTACATCTTAGCTTATTTAGTTTTCATTGCATCATAGGTTTTTGTTTTTATTTTTCTATTCAACATTCAAAATAGCAATGTCATCCTACCTCCTTGTGGTTTGACCCTAACTCACCCTATTATATGGTAAGGTTTTGTTAGGTTTATTATTTTGCAATTTGCGATAAGCTACAAAATTTTTAGTGCCTTTGTCTGGGTGTTGACTTATATTACTTGTTATTTCTTATGTTGTCTTTATTTTTATTTTTGCTAATCTTTATTGCCCTTTCATTTGTTCTGCATGTTCCACAATTCTTCAAAACACATTCGACTGCATAAATTTGCTAATAATAATAGGGGTTCATTACTTTATCTGTTTAACTCCTTTTCTCTCTCTCCTATTGTAAGTCATATCAAGTTTTGTTAGAGTGTGCAAGGTAGCCAAAATCATCTTCTTAAAAGCGGTAATTCTTTGTCCTTTGAAGAAGAAGTTGAAGAGAATTCAGAAGAGTCTACAAAGGAAGAAGAAGTGGAAGAGATCATGAAGTCTCACCAGCAGACATTAAAAGATCTTACAGCTCTTATTTTTAATCTTAATTTGCTTTGTATTAATTATCTAGATGATGAGTCGAAGGTTTAGATTAAACCTAAACTAATCCGTGCATTTCCCCTACTTTTACAGGTTTTTTAAGCATTAGCTAATTAGAATCGGGCTCCAACACTAACTTGAACAAGTTTTTAAAGGAGTTCCAAATAGCTCGTTCGGGTGTGAAGTCGGCAGGAGTCACTGTGAAACAACTTAAGATAAAGGCCTTTCCTTTTCCCTTAACTGATGCGACTAAGGAGTGGCTTTATTATTTACTTTCCGGATTGGTAAATACTTGGGAGCAGGTGTAGCAGTCATTCTTAGAGAAGCACTTCCTTGCTTCGAGAGCCACTAATATTCAGAAGGAAATCTATAGTATTCGGCAAGATTCAAGAAGCTCTGTAACTATGGTCAAAGCCACCAATTAAGCTAATAGTTTTTAATTCAATATTTCTATGATGGTTTGTTACCTTTGGACAAGAACATGATCGATGCTGCGAATGGTGAAGCTTTGGTTGACAGGAAACTAAAGGATGTGAAGAGTTTGATAGAAATAATGGCACCCAATTCCTAATATTGAGGCAATCGTAATAATGTCTGTTCATTGACAAACCAAGTAAATGAGGTGTCCATTTCCAAGTTGGAGTAATAAGTAGTCAACCTAACTTCTTTGGTATAACAAGTAATGATGGGTAAGGGACTCACAAAAATATGCAGTATTTTTACATTAGCTGATTATTCTACCAATGCTTGTCATACTCTGTAGGATAAATAGTAGGCTAATGCAGTTAGAGGATTTTAAAGGTAGCGGCAGAGGTATGATCCTTTTGCTCATACCTATAACTCCAAAGTGGAGGGATCGCCCCAACTTTAGATATGGCAACCCATAACATGGAAGTAGATCCAATGTAATACCTTTTACATATCAGTAACAACATTAACAAATAGGATTCCATGCACTACCTTATTTTCATCAGAGTCCACCTAACTAAGGCCCCTGCCTCTATAGTGACCATAAAAAACTAAAGGTATGTATTTGAAAGAAATTATTAAGAGCTTAATTACTAACACTATTTATTTCCAACAAAAAGTGAAGAGCAGTCTGAAAAAGTTAGAAAAGAAAGTAAGTTAACTAACTGATGCAGTGGGAAATTGCAAGCCTAAAACTCGATAAGACTATCTAGTTAGTCCGAGAAGAACTCGAAAGAAGATGTTTATGCCATGACCTTACTAAGTGGCAAGGAAGTAGAAGGTCTAATGAAGAGAAAGGAGAAGCAAGGAGAAGAAGAAGAAACTGAGCCAACAAAGGAGGAGGACAATATTTTTAAGGTGAGTACCTCACACCCTGTTATTGCTAACCCACTTTTTATATCATTTCCTTTCAGGTTAGCCAAGAATTATTAGCAAGAGAAGGAGAGAGAGGTAATAGAAATATTTCATAGGGTGGAAGTTAATATACCACTTTTTGAAGTAATCAAGCAAGTTTCACGGCATGATAAATTTTTTAACGAACTGTATACTAACAAGAGGAAATTGAAGGGCTATAAGAAGGTCAAAATGGGGGGCAAGGTGTCAGTAGTCTTGCAAAGGAAGCTATCCCCTAAGTGTAAGTATCCAATTATTTTTACCATTCCTTATAATATAAGTAACATGAGGTATGAGATATGCATGCTAGATTTTGGAGCTTCGATTAATGTTATGCTATTTTTTATTTGTAAAACTCTAAATCTTAGTTCTTTAAAGGCTACTCATGTTATTATTCAATTAACTAACTGGTCTAATATTTACAATGAGGGAGTTATTGAGGATGTTTTGGTGCAGGTAAATGAGCTTGTTTTTTGGTAGATTTTTACATGTAAGACATGCAAGATGAAGATTCTTTAAGTCCCTCTATGATTTTGTTAGAGAGACCATTCTTGCAGACGTCTTGGACAAAGATTGATGTCTATAGTAAGGCCTTGACTATGGAGTTTGATGGAGAGGTCATCTGCTTCAGCATATTCAATGTTATACGTTATTCATCAAATTGTGAATCGATAGCTAAGTTGGATATTATTGACTCTTTGGTAGAACATTGGTCTTTTCTTTCTATAGGTGATCCTTCTCAAGTAGCCTGGACAACCTCGATGGAGAAAGAGATGCATGACTATTTGCAGGATAAATTTGTGTTTAGAGAGGACATGAAGGAAGTGATTAGGATCCTTGAGCATGTCCTTAGCATCTTCACAAGTATGCCCCTCACTTTTTAGAATTACTTGTTTGTACTAATCACTTGTTACCATTTATTGTGCAGGCATCAAAAGTGGAGTTAAATTCTTTATCAAATCACCTTCAGTATGCCTATTTGGGAACTAACAACACCCTTCTTGGTAATCATAATGAGTGATGTTACTGTGATACAGGAATAGAAGCTCGTGAGAGTGTTACAAGAGTATAAGATGGCACTTAGATGGATAGTCACAGATATCGAAGGTGCTAGTCCTTCTTTGTGTATGCACAAGATTTTTCTAGAAGAAGGAGTTACCTCAGTCCATCAAGTGTAAAGACGCCTCAACCACCAATGATGAAGGTAGGTAATAGTACTTGTCGAAATTTTGCTTATTGAATCAAATTTTAAACGTGTTTTCA
>JAOXYD010000007.1:5070525-5086842 GCA_028565735.1 Pinacopodium congolense
GTCTTATTTATCTAACCATTACTCGACCAAACATCTCTTATGCTGTTCACACTGTTAGTAAGTTCGTGCAATCTCCTCGGCACCTTCACCTTTCTGGCATCCGCTGCATCATTCAACATTTTATTGCTACGCCTAATCGTGGCCTATTTTTTCCTACTGTTTCTTCGCCTCAATTGCAAGCCTACAGCAATGTGGATTGGGACGGTTGCTCGGACACGAGGAAATCCACTATTGGTTGGTGTATGTTTCTTAGTAATGCTCTTATCTCTTGGAAATGCAAGAAACAAAACTATGTATCCAAGTCATCGACTGAGGCTGAATATTTGTGCCATGTCTGCAGCTTGTTCTGAGATCATTTGGCTATGTGGTCTTCTGACTGAACTTGGTTTTCCACAACTTCAACCAACTCCATTGCATGATGATAACACTAGTGCTATTCAAATTGCTGCCAATCCCGTCTACCATGAGCGTACGAAGCATATAGAGGTTGACTGTCATTTCATTCGAGTGGCCTATGATCATCAAGTTATTACCTTGCCTCACATTTGTACCAACCTACAACTTGTTGATATCTTCACCAAATTCGTGACACGTCAGTGCTATAGGTTTTCGTTGGCAGATTGATGCTTGTAGACTCACCAGCATCAATTTAAGGGGGGGTGGTGGTGAAAGATTCAGTTGACAATCAATTGCCAACTAACTGATTTGGTCAGAAGATTCAGTTGCCAACTAGCTGATTTTTGTTAATGTAATTAATGTATTTTATATCCTTTCCTACTTAGATAATCAAACCTAAATTAAAGGAGCTGACCTATGTATATTACTTATTTAGGTAGGATTTTTGGTGTATATATGCAGACAATCTTTTCTCTAATAAAACATACAAGTTCAATCACTCAAAATCCTTTGTATTTGACAAGAGGATCTAGACCCATAGATATTATTGGCTGAGAATTACTTTTGACAGATGTTGAAAAATTGGAGGTGTGTTTTGAGGGAGAAGCACAAGCATAGGTTCAGTTCAAAGAAAGAGAGAAGCCCTTTTCATCTTGGAAGGAACTCAAAACCCAAATGTTACAGAGATTTTTTGGGCCAAAAGATTGGCCCATACTTCATAGGTTTTTCGCCATTCACAGATCAAAACTGTTGTTGTTTATCGCGTGCAACCCGAGATGCTCGCACCAGCTACTGGAAAAATCAAAGAACCAACAATGATGGTGGTGTTTGTAATTGGTTGGAGGAGAAGATTAAAGCTAAATTGTTTATGTTGAATACAATAGGCTTCAAGGAAACAATGCAGGTTGTGGCCTGGATTGAGAAAAAAAGAAGTTATATTTGCCAAGCCAAGCCCAAAGAAACATTCAGAGCTTCTTTTAATCTCTTATAAACCAGATCAGGAAACAGTCTCCTAGACCCCTATCGAAGTAACCAGCCCAAATAACTCAAACCCACCAAACCACATTAAACCTTAACACTTCAAACACTAAACCATAAATATCGGTCGTCCCTCTCCTGTTCATCTCATACCGTAGACTACAGAGAGAAGAGCTTTCATTTCATATATGTAATATGTACAGACTAGGTATATATATATACAAGAGTTTGACTTCAATTAGGGATATAATCCCTACAAAAAAGATCTAGAATCTCTAACATAAATGTTGATATTCCTAAAATCAAGCGTAGGATTTCTAACACCCCCCCTCAAGTTGAAGCATAGATATTAATCATGCCCGACTTGTTACAAATGTAATTGACCTGAGCTCCGTTCAAAGCTTTTGTAAAAATATCTCTAAGTTGTTCTCTAGTCTTAACGTATCTTGTAAAAATTAACTTTTGTTGAATCTTTTTTCGAACAAAGTGGTAGTCAATTTCAATGTGTTTAATTCATTCATGAAAACAGGATTAGATGCAATATGTAGAGGGGCTTGATTATCACACCATAGTGGGCCGATTTTGAGAGTTTAAGGCCAATTTCAAATAGAAATTGGTATAGCCATATGATCTTGCTTGTGGTTTGTGCCATAACTCGGTATTCAGATTCTATACTTGACCTAGAAACAACATTTTACTTCTTACTTTTTTATGAGACTAAATTCCCTCCAACAGATGCACAATATCCTATTGTAATTTTCTATCAATTTTAGAACTAACCCAATTAATATCTGAGAAACATTCAATATAAGCGTGCCCATGAATATTGTACAGTATCCCTAGACCAGGAGCTCCTTTTAGATAACATAGGATTTGCTCTAGCACAGCCCAATAATGAATGGTTGGAGACGACATAAATTGATTGACAATACTTACTGGATATGGAATATCAGGGTGAGTTACTGTTAGATAATTCAATTTTCCAACTAGTCTCCTGTATTTTTCGGGATCTTCAAAACAAATCTCCTTCTTTAAAGAGTTGTAGATTTAGAGTTATTGGGATACTACATGGCTTAACTCCCAATTTTCCAGTCTCAATTAGTAAATATAGTACATACTTCCTTTGGGATAGAAAAATACCCTTCTTGCTCCTCATCACCTCTACTCTCAGAAAATATTTCAAGAGCCCTAAGTCCTTGGTCTGAAACTGGCTGTGAAGAAAAGACTTTAAGGATGAGATGCTCACATAAATCACTTCTAGTAATAACAATATCGTCCACATATACTAGATGCAGAGTGTTTATAAAAACCAGAGCGATCTGATTTACCCTCATTCATTTCAAATGGTTCAATTCCCTGGCTAAATTTTTCAAACTAAGCGCAGGGATTTTGTTTTAAACCATACAGAGACTTCCAAAGGTGACAAACTCTCCCAAACTCCCCCTGAGCAACAAAACTAAATGGTTGCTCCATGTATACTTCCTTATGGAGATCACCATAGAGAAAAGCATTTTTGATATCTAGCTGATGTGACGACCAATCATAAGTATCTGCCAGAGAGATGAATAGGCAAATGGAAGTCAATTTGGCTATAGGTGAGAACGTGTCAAAATAATCAATACCATAAGTCTAAGCATAGCCTTTCGCAACAAGGAAGGCTTTAAGTAAGCTTATTGATCCATCAGAGCTAAACTTTGACTATGAATACCCATTTATAGCCAATGGCCTTTTTGCCAACAAGTAATTGTACCAATTCCCATGTACCATTGGCATCTAAAGCATCTATTTCTTTTATCATAGCATCATGCCAACAAGGGTGAGATAGGGCTCGACAAACAGTCTTTAGGACAGTGATAGTATCAAGTGAAGCAATAAAAGAACACGACGAAGAAAATAAGAGATCATAAGAAACAAAGGACGAAATAGGGTAAGTACGTTGGCGTTTACCTTTGTGAAGAGCAATTGGGAGGTCATTGAGTGATGGCTCAAATGGCAAAGAACTTGGTAAGGGGCATGTATCAGGATGATCTCATTGTCGAGTCGACCAAATGAAGAGGTGGCTATTATATAGGCATAGCCTTGGCAGTTTGAAAGGTGACTTCGTAAACAAGTAAATCATCATCAACCTCCGTCCCTGAGACTGAAGAGAGGAGAAAAAAAGGAACATGTTCTAAAAAGGTAACATCAGCTAAAACAAGATATTTGTTAAGAGTGAGACAATAACAGCAATAACGCTTTTGTGGACAAGAGTAGCCGAGAAAAACATATTTTACAAACTTTGGGTCTAACTTAGAGAGTTGAGGACGTGTATCCCAAACAAAGTAAGTGCTACCAAAAATTCATAGTGGAATATCAAATAAAGGTTTAGAGGGAAAAAGGACAAGATAAGGTATCTCACCGTGAAAAACAGAAGAAGGCATACGATTAATTAGAAAACATGCTGTGGAGATTGCATCAACCTAAAAGGGTTTAAGAACTTTCATTTGAAATAACAGTGCTCTCATTTCAAAGAGATGACGACTTTTTCTTTCAGCCATACCATTTTGAAGTGGTTTATCAACACAAAAGGATTGGTGGAGAATACCATCTTGGATCATGTAGGACTGGAATGGTGTAAAGAAATATTCCTTGGGATTATCACTCCTTAAAGTTCAGACTGAGACATTAAACTGTGTTTTGATCTTAACGCAAAAGGCAGTATAAACGAGAAAATAATTTAGAATGACTCTTCATTAAATAAAGCTAAGTTACACGAGAGAAATCATCCACAAACGAAACAAAATATTGAAACCAGTTTTGGATATAGCAGGACATAGACCCTAAACATTAGAATGTACCAGTTCGAATGGAGAATGAGGCCTTTTATTGATTCAAGGAAAAGAAGAAAAACGATAATGGTTTGCAAACTGATAGGACTCACAATCTAAATGAGATATATTATGAAACTAAAGACAAAGTTTCTTCAACAACGGTAAAGATGGATGTTCTAACCGACAATGAGCTTAAAATAGGGTTAAGACACTAGAGCAGGCAATGGGTCGAGGTACTGAGCCATCCAAAACATAGAGACCTCTTAATTCTACTCATTTACCAATCGTCTTCTTCGTCATAAGATCTTGAAAGATACAATAATTAGGAAAAAATGAGATACTATAGTTTAAGGTACGAATAAGTTTGCTTACAGGTAGTAAATTAAAGGAAAATCCTAGTAAATTCAAGACAAAAATCAAGGATAATGCTGATGGAGTTAGGTTAACAGTGCCAAATCCAAGAATAAAGGACGTAGAGCCATCAGCTTAAGTAACATGAGAGGTTGACGAATGTTTGTAAAATGTAGAAAAAAGGTTAGAATAATATGATCTAAAGCACCTGATTCAATGATCCATTAGGAGGGAGTGGAAAGAAGACATAGGTGATTATCTAAGTCAGTAATAGTGGCAATAGGTTGAGATGAAGTTTTTAATGTTTCTTGATACCATGTGAATTTGGCAAATTCATCAACAGACACAGTAATAGTCTTTTCAACAGCCGAGCTAGGTCCAGTGGTGGCTGCAACATGGACTAAATGAGATCTTTGGGACTTATTCTGTAATTTACGATGTGCGTTTTGTGTGATCTGGCTCATGACAGTATCGAAAAATCACTCCACCAACATCTTGGCCCTTATTGTTCCAATTTCCTATTCCACTTCTATTATTTCCTTTATAAGATGACTCCTCAAATTCAGATCCATAAGTCTGACCCACTAGAGCACTCGAAACCTGAGTACTAAAAGGGGCAAATGCACTTATATCAGTGCAAAATATACGAGTAAATACCTCATATAGGGAGGGAAGTTCTGGACTTGAAAAAATTTGAGATTTGGCAATCTCTAACCGAGGATTTAGACCTGCCAAAAAATTCATAATGGCCATCTGTTTCTGTTGAATTTGTTGGACCTTGGTATCAAGACTAAATAGGAGTAAAACATTTAATTCCTCGTAAATCTTTTTAAAATTCATAAAATATGACTGAAGAGATTGATCATGTTGCTTAGCTCTATAAAAACCTTTGCATATTTCATAAATTCGGGGGATGTTTCCCTTGCCAGCACATAAGAATTCCAAATAATCCATCAATTCCTTAACGTACTCATAGTGATTGATGAGATTGATGACTTCAGCATCAATAGAATTCCTAATCTGTAAGAATAAACGAGTATCATCATGTAACCACTCTCTTCGAGTGTGATCCAATGGGGGATCTTCGATAAGATGATTATCCTTTGAGATACTCCTTATGTAAACTCGAATTTTTTTGCACCACTTAAAATAATTATGCCCTATTAATTTATTATATGTGATTTTAGACAATACAAAAATGACATCTGCTACAACTAAACTCTTATCGTCAGCTATAATAAAACGAATAATGAATATGCACTAGAAACTTGAGTTGAGAATAAGATAAAAGACCATAAACGTGTTGCATACAAAGGTCTAGACCAAGTTGGACCAAAAATAGTCGGCGTCACTAGGAAGCTGCTGGCAACGTCACTTGGAAGCTTTTGGACAGTACAAGGAAGTGGTTTTTGGGCCTATGCGTGGCACATCAGGGCTAGGGGGGCTGAGTCGCCGCCTGCAATGGTAACCGAAGGTCACCATGCATATGGACGCACTCTCACATGCCGGCGCGCGGGAGAGAAGGCAGAGAATATATAGAAATAAAGAGGGTTATTCTAGGAAACTAGTATTTGTACATAATATCCTAACTGATCTGATTTCCTAATTTTTAGGAGTCAATAATATCTATGAGATATCCAGCTATCTAGGAGATATCCAGTTGGATATTTCCCAACATAAATCAATTCATGAAAGGGAATTAATGGTCATCATTCTTGTAGTATGAAAGTGGCGACATTATTTGATGGGAAGGCATTTTATAGTTCAGTGATGTAGGACGAGTAGAAGAAATAACAAACTAAGGTTAAACTTTCAAAGATTAGGAAAATAGGGCTGTTGGGCATTGTTAGGCTACTGGAAAATCAGTTTTTAGGTTTGAATTGCAAGGTAGGTTGTCAAAATTCCAGGTTTATGATGGCTGAGAATTTAAGGTTTAATTGCTGGAACTTTAAGCTAGAATTTAGGGTTTTAAGGTTGTTGAAATTTTAGATTAAATGAATAAAGAATGGGGTAGCAAACTAGGACTCACTCCTAGGGTCTAAGAATTAATCTTAGAAGAAAGTATCATACTTGCTATAAAAAATTCAAGTTTAGAAAAAACAAACTCTGGATCTTATTAATGAAGGGTTGAGTACATGCATATTTATGGAAGATTTTTATAGTCTTTACTCCAATAGTAAAAAGTTTCCTAACTAAATATCTGAAAATTGAATCCTATTCTAATAAGATCTCCTTATTTTAAAACAAGTAATATATTAGAAGTCCTTATCTAATAAGGATAATGTATCTAAAGTCCTTTTCTAATATGGAATCCTAACTCAAACAAAACTTCAACCCTTTGTCTTTGCTATCAATTCAACTCCTAATCTTTATCCCACCAAATTAAAGTTTGTGGTTGAGTAACTTGTCCTCTTTTATTTCTTTTGTAAATTTTGTAACTCTTTTGCATCATCTAGATTGATCAATGCAACCTTTGTCGTGTCTATTAAAGCAAAGGCAAGTTGTTCCAAAATACCAACATTGTCTAGTCAAGCTACTGGGATTTGATTTTGAAATACAATACAATTTAGGACCTAAAAATAAAGCACTGATGCACTTTCTCGGTTAGCAGCAATGACTGAAATTAATGCTTATTACTACTGTGCTGCTTGATTGGAAGAAGATTGAGGATGCTATCCACGAGGACCTGAAGCTCTTGAGCTCATCAATTTCATCCAAAGGGATCCATGATCCAAATGGGGTTGGACTTATGATCATGAGATACTAAAATACAAAGGTAGAATTGTGGTGCCTCAATTTGTGGAGATTTTGCCAAAATTGTTGGAGGAATTTCATAGTAGGCCAATGGGTGGGCATGGAGGTTGATCAAGAAGATGTTGCCGAAGTTATCAAAGGAATTTCATAACAGTCCGATGGGTAGTGATGCAAAAGAGTTTAAAGTTTACAAAAGAAATAAAAGAAGACAAGTTACTCAACTGCAAGCTTTAATTTGGTGGGATGACAATTGGGAGTTAAATTGATAACAAATAAAAGGGCTGAAGTTTTGTTTGTGTTAAGATTCCTAAGTTTTGTTTGTGTTACGATTTCTTATTAGAAAGGGACTTTAGATGTAGTATCCTTATTAGATAAAGACTTTATTACTTATTTAAGAGTAAGGAAATCCTATTAGAATAGGATTCAAGTTTGGAATTTAGTTAGGAAACTTTTTACTACGAGAATAAGGATTCTATGGATTTTTTTCCTATAAATATACATGTAAGCAGCCCTTCATTAATAAGAAGCAGTTTTTGTTCTCTAAACTTGATTTTCTATAGAAAACGTGATGCTTTCCCCTAAGAGTGATTATTAGCCCTAGGAGTGATTCCTCGTTTCCTACCCCTTCGTTAATTTACCCAATATAAAATTTCAACAACCCTAAACCCTAGTTTTTTTCCCACTAAAATTCCAGCACTTAAAACCGAAGTTTCCAGTTATCATAAATCTAGAATTTTGTCAACCTACATTGAAATTTAAACCTGAAATTGATTTTCCAGCACCCTACTTATACCCTATGACCCTATTTTCCTAATCCTTAAAAGTTTAACCCTAGTTTATTATTGCTTCTACTCGTCCTACATGAGGTAGGCATGGAGGTTTCCTAAAGACATGTAAGAGAATTATGGGGTAATGAGAAGGCATGCAGGGGGACATCAGCAACTTTGTAAGCTCTTGTCCAACATGCCAAACAAAAAAAATATGAAACCCCCTCACCTTTTGGTCTAGTTAAGCCTCTTCCTATCCCACAAGCTATCTTGGAAGATTTGATAATGGACTTTGTACAAATATCACATGGATATGATACTATACTTGTGGTAGTGGACTGAGTTAGCAAATATTGCAATTTTGTTCCGCCCAAGCACTCTTTTTCGACAAAGAAAGTAGCAGACAAATTCATTTTTCATGCTGTAAAACTTCATGGGTTTTCACGCTCAATTATCTCGAATAGAGATAAAGTTTTCATGAGTAATTTTGGCTTCTTACCATCCTCAAAGCGATGGAAAAAGCAAGGTAGTGAGCAGATGCCTTGAAATGTACCTTTACTATTTTGCTTTCCAGTAGCCCCAGAATTGGTAAAGATGGATTTCATGGGCTGAGTATTGCTACAACGCTTTCCATAGGTCCATCAAGTGCTACCCTTAGGCAATGTATGGGAGACACCCACCTCCTTTACTCAGGTATGATCAGGCCACTCCTACCACCAATTCTAATCTGGAAAACAAGCTGCAACAATGTGATGAAATACATTTGGAACTGAAAAAGTAGCTTCATGTTGCTCAGGACTGCATGAAAAAAAATAGCAGATAAGCACCAGAGGGAACTGGAGTTTCAGGTGAGAGAGAAGGTCTATTTAAAATTGCAGCCATATAGGCAGAAGTCGTGGGCCTAAAGGATCAATGAAAAATTATCTCCACTTTCCTTCGGGCCTTGTATGATTGTTGGCAAGGTTGGGAAGGTGGCTTACAACCTTGATTTACCAAAGACTTTGGTAATAAACCACATTTTTCATGTCTCTCAAACTCAAAAGAGTTATTGGGGACCCATCCAAAGGTCAGTCAATACCTCCAATTTTAAGTGAGAACATGGAACGGGTGATTAAACCCGGGAGGGTGTTGAACAGACGCAAGGGTGCAGAAAAGCCTGAGTTTTTGATCAAATGGATGCAGCTGCCCAAATCTGAGGCCAGTTGGGAACCCACGACCTTCCTTAAGGAGCCGTTTCCAACCTTTCACCTCGAGGACAAGGCGAATTTCAAGGGGGAAGTTGATGTTAGACTCCAAATTAAATTTGTCAGCAGGGAATTCAGAGCAAAAAAAAAAACAGTCAGATTGGGCCTGACGGTGTGGCTTTGGAGGCTGGAAGAATGTTTTGATGGTTACAAATTTGCTGGCTTGGTAGTTTACATATTTAGAGTCTTATTATTATGGTCTTTGGGTCTTTCATACTCTGTCAGTAGTTATTCTGCTAGTGCAGCTGGTCACCTTCTAGAATGTGGTGATGCTGCAAAGTCTGTTATTTTTGTTAGCATAGAATGGGTTATTTAGGGGAGAGAAGTGAGGTGAGCAGAGTTGTGATATTTGTGATTTTGTTTTGGGGACCTTCTTGGTCTGGGGAGAACAGTAGCCTCTCAAAAGCTACTATTTTCTTTGTCATCAGTAATGCAACTAACCTCCTACACATTCTCCTCGTTTTCCCTCCATTCCTCACCCTCTCTCCCTTGTTTTCTGCCTTATCTACAGTTATAATAGTAGGGTTCTGTCAGATAAGTTGCTCTAGATTAAAAAAAAAAGAAAAAGGAAAAAGGAAAAACTGGCTTGTAGTAGAAGCATTGTACTCCAAAGGGCAACATGATGATTATCTGCTTATTACAAAGTGGAAACCACAAGACTTCAGCATCATACAAATGCAATCATGAATATTGATAACATGCCTCTTCTAATAAAAAACCTAACAAATATAGAAATAAGTGCACCATGAACTCAAGTAAACAACTGCCATAGTATGTGACAGTGTATGTAGTATGTATGTCGATCACTTCTATGTCATATTTGACTGACTTGCAATATTGCAGCAGACATTTTTCCCCTCATGTCTCAAAACAAAAAAAATGTAGAATCATCTTGTCCCATTTATCTAAGATTGCAAGGTTAAGACACTGCATATATAACCGAACACCAACTTTATCTTCTAAAAAACATCCAACATTTCCTTAAGAGCAGTTATGTTAAAACTTCTTCTCTTAAGCTTTTAATTGTTCACATATTTTGCAAAGCATATAAAAACCTCTGACTAAACATACCATGTCCTGCTTGTTTGCAAACACCAAGATGACACTGTTGAGCATAAATGGATCTTTGATAATGGCCTGCAAGAAAATAACATGCTAAGAAACTCTCATTGACATTAACCATCAAATTTTGCATACCTTTCTAAATTTACCTGGAACTCTGCCTTCGCTTTTCCAATTCTCTCTCGATCCAAGGAATCAACAACATAAATCTGCATATTGAGGTCACATCAACAACAATAAATCTCATAGAAATTGCAAAATCATTGTCTGATCAGTTTCACAAAGAGACTGCCAAGTCCCATAGATTCAATTGTACTTTACATGCAAGAATAGAAATGAAACACATACTCAGTATACAGAAAATTATTATTACCAATCCATCGGTATTGTTGAAATAATGCCTCCAAAGTGGCCTCAATTTCTCTTGTCCACCAACATCCCAAACAGTGAATACCACATTCTTGTATTGAACTTTCTCGACATTGAAACCTAGGCACATGATAAAAAAATTAATAAAGATAAAATATGTGCAGATAAATCCAAATGACATTCTATATCCAACTTTCATATTTGCAGTATTCATCTTTAAATAATAAATGAATAAACAAATCAATGGCCTAAACCAAAACCTGCATGCTTAACACAATATAAAACTGGTAAATTTATAGAAGACTTAGTTAAGAAAGCTACATGAACCATTTTGGCAATTAACAAACTCTCATTTACTTTTTGAGGAACAACAAATTACAACGAGAATCTCAACAATAATATTCAGTTGCTTTCAAGAAGGAGACATAAGGAACTTATAATTACAAAGAAATTATTACGTATCAACTACCAATCTTTAAGTAATCACGGCATACCATTTAAAAATCTATCTAAAATGCCAAGAGAAACAAAAATCAAAATAATGGCTATTTTCATTTTCTTTTCTAAAATGTTTAGGAAAGAGAACAAATAAACAAGTTTTTCTCAAAGGTGGTCCTAACAGAAAGAATACCTGACAGAACTTCACTTAGGGTGCCTATTCCTGGGAGTTGAGCGCAGCTGCGCTGGATAAAAGAAGTCTACTACTAGAAATGGTATTTTTATTATTTAACCATTTTTTAAAATATTTAGCCAATTTAATTAAAATAATATCTTTCATGAAATATTTTTTTCAAACTTCCAAGGGTTACTTTTCAGAGTCAAGTACATCTGCAACTCCACATTAACATGTAGCAGTTTCACTCTAACATCTTTGCTTCTTTTCTATCTTGCTTTATTTTAATCATATTTGAATCTCTCCACAAGCTACTGTGAATCCCCCAAGGAAAAAGATATTTAGATGACATATTTGCAAAGCAATTACTTGGTCAGTAGCAAGAATGTCTACTTGCTTCCACAATCATAAAATTCAATGCGTTTCATGAATAGTATTTACTAGCAGGAAAAGTTACATATATTTATGATCATCAGAACTTCTGAATCTTAAAATACAAGCTAAGCTACAGTTTTAAAATTCAAAACACAAGCAGATACAACCATCACTTCAGTAGGGTTTCTCTTCATTAGAACCCCCTTAGGTTCTCACTTCCTTTCTTGTTTTTTATGCCACAACGAGACATAACATCTTCCTATGGGAAGACTTGTGTTTGTCTGTGTGTGCAAGTGTACAACTGCAGGTATCTACCAAAATTGAAATATGTGCAGAACACAATTATGAACAATACAGAAAGTTCATAACCATTATAAATGAAAAGAAGCACCAAATAATTTACATCTCTACCAAATAAATGTATGGAGTATGGACATCTCAATAAAAAGAGTTTCTTCAGCTAGAGTATTGAAAGATGTAAAGTTATTTGCTCTTGAATGAAACAAAGTTTCTACTATTTCTGAAAATATGGAAGATAACATTCGTATATGGTACATCTTCTTCCCCAATCTACAGAGAATGGCATTTAGGTTGAAGGAAGCAGTTTAAGGGTATTCAAAGAACACTTTAAGGTCAAATATAGAATGTCATCCTTGGCAATTCATCCCAGATATTCAGTAACTGGATCATCTAATATTTTAAGGCAACTGGCTGTCGAGATTTAAGGTTGAAAGAAACCATCTTTGGCAAGCATCCTATGGTTGCTATGCCAGGTAAGAATCGCGAGGAAGATTTATGGTCTTTTTATGGCCAAAATATACGAAGGGCCATGAATTTAATTTGGATGCTGAAAAGTCAAAGGTCAAATTTTAGAATTTTTTTTTTTTGGCATGACATTTATGGGGCACTTGTCAATCAAAACAACATTTTTTTAGAGTTTTAGTTTATTAGGAAAAAGATCCCTAGAGTTTAATTCCCAAAAACAAGCACCTGCAGAGAGACAAAATGAGGCACATATTTGATAAGGAATGTGTAGCCTTTTGGACCTAAAAGTTCAGTTAAATTAGAGTGAATTTTCTGAAGAAAAAGACAGCAAGGTACTTTTCTCACAAAACTAAGGGATAAACAATGTTAAGCTTGGTTTTCTTCTATAGCTTGTCCGATAAAAAGATCAGCTTTTGATGAGATTCAAACATGAAAGAAATTAGTAATTGTGGACATAGTTCAAAGGAAAAAAAAAAAAAGAAGGAAAAAGCAGTTGTTGTGATTCCTCTGATCAACTCCTTGATAGTATGAAGGTGTTGACAGGAAGGAAGTTTCTTGAATGTTGCCAGAATATTAATCTTGAACACCACTTATGCTGAGATGATTTTCAGCATGCTGCATCAATGTACTTTGTTGATCTAAAACAGTGAACTTCTGTTGAAATTATTTTCAGTTTTAAGGATAATTAGTTGGCTCAACAATGGGACATTTTGATTTCCATGATAGTACAGACTCATACTCATAGCATGCAAAATTAACAGTAGCATCGCCCACCCACTTTCTTACAGATTCAAACAAAAATGAAATAATAGAAAAAAACAAAGTTATTATCACATACCAATAGTTGGTACAGTAGATAAAACTTCCCCAATATGTAGCTTGTAGAGTATGGTTGTCTTACCGGCAGCATCCAGCCCCAGCATCACAACCTAAGGAGTGCAAAAGCAGTAACATATAATAACGGAAAATAAGCTACAAGATGTGTATGCTATATCTTCTCAGTCCTCTTTTCAACCTCCACATATAAAAGTCAAATCATACAATTAACTAGACTCACCATATCAAATTTTAATACGGGCATCAAAAACTAAAACTAAAACAGTCCGTGTTAGCTCGAGTTTTAAAATACTGATAATTTCAGAGCTGAAGATCACCTTAAAGTTATGAAAACATTCATGTAGGGAAACAAGCCCATCATTCGATTTCATTAAATAATCTCTAGAATTCCATTTCCCATATTTTCAGTTACTTTAATTTGTAACGACTCTTATTTCAAATTTCTTGTATGAGACGCATACACATACACCCGCTTACATGTAGACCTAAACAACAGAAGAACCAGATAGTTGCAAGAACTTTACTCATAAATCGAAATCTCCCAAAAACAATAAGAAAAGCTCTGAAAATTTTCTAATTCGTGGAAATAACTGAACAATCAGAAGCAAAAAGTAAATAAATAAGTTTTTTTTTATAAAAGAAGTACCCGCATCTCGCTATTGCCGAAGAATGTATCGAAGAGCTTACGAAAGGTTTGACCCATTTGATGGCTCTGCTTTTTTCCTTCTTTCTTTCTTTCTCTCTTGAAGATTGATGTTTGATTGTGTTTTCGGAAAAATACAGTTCGGGCAATGACAAATCCAATTGTTGCAGTAAATAGTTTGAATTGTATGGGTTTGGCTTGGGATGCTATCAAGAGAATTTCAGAGCATTTGACATTCAACAAATTATTAATTGGACAACAACCAAGAAACAAATAGAAGGATCAACGTTTCACTCTCTCTCCTTATTTATTTATTTCACTTGCTATGTTTTAATTTAACTCTTCTTCTTCACTTTTCGTTTTTAAGATGTATTTTATGAAATAGCAAAATATTTATTTCCATTATTAAAATTTAATCCTGAAAAGGTAAACAAATATGCCAACTTATGTCTGGAATTAGAAATTTAACATGATTAAATTAATACTAATGAAATGAAACGCCTAATCTAACAGTTTAAATTTATTTGATTAATAAGTTAGTTCACCCTACCATCATAAGCCTAATCTAATCTCCTTTCTTTCGCTAAGTTCTTTACTACAACATGCCTTTTATATATTTAATTTTATTTCATTTACGTCATTTACAATTTTGTGTTGATTTCATGGATTACATTCTGTTATTAGTGATTGAAGTTTTTGTGGCATACCTTATAATGTTGTAATGATCAATGTTATAAATACCACACTAATATAGGTCCTATTTTGAGTAATTTTTTAAATTTATAAAATAATCCCTTTATATATTCTACTATATAGTTTTTAACATCACTTTAACTTTATCTAAAAAATGAATAATAACATAAATTTAATATAATGACAATTATCTCTTTTTTCCTATTAATATAAATTTAAATTAAATACTATATAATTCAATATAGGATATTAAAAAAAGCTATTGTAATCTCTCAACTTTTTGTTATTAGTCAATTTTAAATAATAATGATTATAAATATAAGTATTGTTTCGAAAATTATAATGTGTTTGAAAGAGAAATGAATTAAAATAGACACTAATAATTATGGAAATAAATATATTAACTTAGATGATTTAATAAACACATAATCCTTTTGATATCTTAATATTAATAATAACTTATAAAGGTACTATTTACGTTGTGTTTTGATTCCTCAATCTTTAAATGAAAAGGCAACTTCTCTCTATTGTCACGAGTCCTTAAATTTCTCCATAATCTTCCGTAAATTTAAGGGATATTTAGTTAAGTTATGGGTTATAATTTTTTGTTGTGATTTTTATGTTTTTATGTTAAATTTTGTATTTTTTTCGATTTATGTATTGTATTAGTGTGTTTTTTTAATTTCAGTATTTAGAAAAATAGGAAACTAAAATCCAATTAAACAAGGCCTTAGAACATGTTTAGCTGGGTTGTTAGTTTTTGTTTTTTGTTATAATTTTTGGGTTGTTGTATTGGTTTTTGTATGTTTTTGTGTGTTTTGTATTGTTTTTTTATTTCCTGTATTAGTGTTTTTTTTATTTCAGTATTTAGAAAAACAGGAAACCAAACCAAAACCAAAATCCAACTAAACAAGGCCTTAGAGCATGTTTAACTAGATTGTTGGTTTTTGTTTTTTGTTGTAGTTTTTGTGTTGTTGTATTGGTTTTTATGTGTTTTTTTGTTTTTAAACTATTTTTTTGTTTCTGTGCTGTATTAGTGTGTTATTTTTTCTGGTTTCTGTGCTATTTTTTTTGTATTTAGAAAAACAAGAAACGAAAACTAAAAACAGAAGTAGAACTAAACAAGCCCTTAGTTTAAAGGAAAATACATGTATATATATATATATATATATATATTCTTCTTTCTTGCACATTTCTATCTCTCTCCCTCAATTATAAAAGAGATCTAAGGCCTATCCTGTTTCTTCTTTAACTAAAACCCTTTTCAATTCTTCTAATTAAAACTCTACAAATGATTTTTAAGGCATACCCACTTCTCAGTTGGTCCAAAAAAGATAGAGGAAAGATGACCTTCCATCAATCTTTCCCTCTTTAATACATTAACAAATTGTTTTATTGACAAACCTTAGAAATCATTAAGGACTTTCAAGGGCTGTTGGGTTTGGTATAATGGCTTTTATAAGAAATTCAATCAACACTCAAAGCTAGGAATATGTTAAAATTATGAGCTTAGCCATGTCTATATGGTCAAACCCAATCAAAATAGTTTCTATTTTGATTTTGAGAGGAAGAAAATGATGGATGAAAATAAATCTTTAAAGAATGAGATAAAAGGCCTTAAAGAATCATTAGAAAAGTTCACTAAGGGAAAAGAAAAGTT
>JAOXYD010000007.1:5086942-5100624 GCA_028565735.1 Pinacopodium congolense
GTATTGGCCGGTACCGGTACGGTACCATTTTAAAGACAAATCCGGTACCGGTACCGGTACGGTATTCAAAACCTTGAGTTTAACTGATAACTGCAAAAAAAAAAAAAAAAAAAATATTATCTCATTGAAAAGCCAGTTATTTACTCAATTCATAATCTAAATTTTGGTCCATTATTATTTCTTGTTAGTTGACTGATAAATTTTGCGCATTTTTATGTAATAAGGCATACCTATAAATTTTGTTCGCCGATACATTGTTCATGGAAAGGCTTTAATACTTGCAGCCATGTGCATATATTGAATTGAAACACCATACATGCATCCGACAGTTACTAGGGATTCAGTTAGCCACCTTGTTAATGATCTTAATTCTAGATCCAGCAATTCCAATATAATTTCTCAAACCGCGACATGCTGAACAAATAGAAAACTAATAAAAATATAAGGAGAAAAATATTATTCTAATCCTATTGTTAATCAAATTTTAACATTTTAAAATGTTCAATTTCAATCTTTAAGTTTTTAAAATATTTAAAAAATTTAAACATTTTAAAAAAACTACTTAATTTCTATTAAACGTTAAGTTTAAATTTTATTTTTTAAAAGATTTATAAATATTAAAATTCTTTTTAAACATTTATTTATTTTGAATAATTTAAAACGTTAAAATCTTTCTAAATATAAATATTAATATTAATATTAAATAAAAATAAAAATATTATGATTGATATAATACTTTTTTTAAAAAATAAGCCCATACACAAAGTACATCTATGAATATGGGCAAACAAAAGTACGTTTAAGAAAAAAAACTAAACCCTAACCAAACAATAAGACATCAAGTACATATACATATATATATATAAAGAAAAATGGCGATTTCTACACAATCTGCCAGCATAATAATTGCGTTACAACTACGGATATCAGTAACACTCAAAAAATGGATCATTTGAACAGCCTAATTGACCAATAAACCGTACAAACGATTCCCATAAACTGTCCTAACATCAGCAGCATCTAAATACTCCACACCCACCCAACCAATTACCAGTGCAGTGCTGCCAATGGCCAACCTTCACAATTCAACACTTCTGATCACGTCACGTTTTCAACACTCAAGGAATAGTGCAAACGAATATGCTCTTTCTGGTGTGCATGCGTTTGATCTGCGAAGCGCACATTCCCGAGTCATAAAAGTCACCAAATTAGCCTAAAATGAAGATAGCATATCCTATGAATCCAACATCTCATCTTGTATTTCATTAGGAGCAATTAGCCCTGGGATGGACAACATCCTTTGTCGCTCCCTCTCTCTTAAAGCAGCTGCCTCCTCTGCATATAGATCTTTATTATCCTGTGGAGATAACAAACCCCTAAATTAGCACTTCCTTGAACTAACATTATAGAAAATATGGGCACAAATCCTCTCCAGGTCACCAGACCCACATAAGATGCAAAATTGCAGGAGAGAGAATTAAATCTAGAAAAAAACAAAACGACCAAGCTTTCCCCTTTGACACCTACTACTTTGCCTCGTCAACAAATAGTTTTCCTTGGGGCAAAGTGGGCAAAATAGGAAGTGACAAGGTATTTAGGATCTTACCTGCGCTGAGAATTCTTTGGATTGCACAAGAAAGTCTCGTATGTGATTTTTAAATATAGAGAGATCATTCCTCGACTCAAAAAGTCCATTGACAAATTGGGTTACCTGACAGTCTCCCCATATTAGCAAATGTAAGTGATAATGGTGATAGCAAATAATCACATGAAGAAAAAAAAATTTCACCTCTGTTGCAGTCATATTGGGAAATGACGTCCCCAAAAGTTTAATAGTATATTCGCGAACAAAAATTCCATTATTTGGGTATGGGTAAGGCACTGCTGCAGTATCCCATAATGGCTCTGTTAAAGCACCACTTTCCACCTGAAGATGTGCATTATTATTGTGATCACTCCCACCTATAACTAAATATGGAAACACACTACGGCACATACCAAGCAAAATAAATGCTGTAGAACCAAGACATGCAACTTGAAACCAGGTTTATGGAAAGTGTCTGTCAAAACAGCAAATATTTCCTGCTCAATGGTCAAGAAATACGTCCGATAGAACTGATTACAGAACTCAGAAGCCTGTCAATTGTCAATTAACATGCAAAACAAGTATTAGACATCTATAATACTAACAAATACGAAATTATAAGAAATTTAGACCTGAAAGTTCTTCAGCATCTCCAATAATAAATTCAATCCCGTCTCTGCAATATTTCTTTCTGTATGCCGGAACGCCCAAATTATTGAATCCATAACAAGCTTAAGTTGCTGGTGAGTATAGATCACATGAAGTTGTGAGGCAATACACCAAGAAAAAGAGGTATTTTACAACTTTAACACCAACAAGAACCCACTATATCAGCAGATAGCAAAGAATAAAAGCATTGGTCTTACTTTAAAGCACTCCAATAAGTGAATGACACCAACCTCACTTGTTAGATGAATCAATGCAGGAAAACAATGTGTAGCAATGGCACGAAGCAAGGAAAAGAATTTGAGGCGATGTTCCGGGTAGTCTTCAAAATTTTTGGTTATCATCTGCATTGAAGTTTACACAACAGACTCTCAAGATTCTTCACAAAAATTCCTTCGGAGATTCAATATGTTAAATATTAAAACAAATTGAGATATATGTAGTCCATCGTGACTTACATTTGTGCTGTCAATCTTGATTTTTCAACTAACTCAATGAGATACACTTGTATAATACAAAGTATTATCCATTCATATTTCTAGAAAAAGCAAATGTAAAATGTCTAAATATCTAAAAACATGATTGGTCATGCCAATGGTGCACTTCAAATTGGGTCCTATGTCCCATACAAAGATATCAGGGGTAGATGCAACTACATCTCTTTCATAGATAGCGAGATGCCTGAGCTAAGAGAGAGAAGCACTATTAACATGCATCAGATGCCCACCAAGACAATGCAAGGAAAAACTGCAGTGTCTTGCTTAATGATCGGAACATAGCATGACAAAAGCCCTCCTTCCTTCCCCACAAGATTGAAGGGCACTACAAACCAACTGTCTTAAAGAGTCCAAGAATTCAGATGAACAAACAAGGTAAAGTTGTACCTCTCATGAAATAATGTAATTCATTTATATCCTCATTTTATATACAACAAAATTATGTTTACGTATATATGACTTCCTTGAACAAATTTCAAGCTTTCTTGTATTCACAATTTCAAACCACTGTAAACCAGTAGAAAGAGAAATATCTGCAGTATTTATGACAGACGTATCAAATCACTGGTCTGCATTCTCACCTCCAACGTACACTGGAAAACAGCTTCAAATACACGAGGAACATCATCTATCATTGCTGCTTTGTACCTTGGAGCAATAAATCAGGAAAACCACGTCAGAAGAAAGATGGCAACAGTGAGCACTACTACATCAGAGCGTAAGTATAGGTTAGACTTGCCTTACAGCTTTTGATAGACATCCAATATCATTTAACAACTGCATTGCTCATAAAAGGGAATTTAAGCAGATGTTTCAAATCTGATTATGTGAGCTTATAGCAACTTGTATGCGAATTAGACACCACTGTTCTATGAACAACTGTGTAATCTGAACAGCTGATCAAAGCAGGCAACACATTAACACATGCAACTTGCGTCTACTAACCTCTAATCTGATTTCAAGAAATTCTACACTATACCGAATGCCAAGAAACTAAACTCCATTGCAACTAATAAACAAAGGTTGCACATACACCCATCAATCATTCCAGAAACATAAAAAGAGTGTATGAAAAATCTGAAAAAATGGCACCATACTTGTTTATAATTGTTGCAAAGAGTGAAAGAACTTCAGACTCTCTGGCATCAGGTAGATTCCTTGCATAATCACCAAGAACTGGATCCATCATTGGAGGCACAAATTGCTTTCCAATATGCGACTGATCCTCAGCCTTGTCCAAAAATGTCTCAATGAGCTAAGTGTCTCTCTCTTAACAGACCTGTTCTACAAAGACCATCAAAAAGCAGAAATCTCTGGATTGGACACCAGATCTGATATAAAACCAAAGAGAATCTCACCGCAAAAGTTTCACATAGGATGTTCTAGATGCATAAGGCCCTCCTTCTGCAATGCTACTTGAGATAAGCTCACTGTACATTCTGTTGTAGAAACGGCAATAAAAAAGAAAGAGAAATTAGAAATGAAAGGCGTTGATTAAAAGTTCAATTTGAAACTCAAAAGAGTTAGCTTCAAAATGTACCTGTAAACATTAAGCATGTCTAAAAATATCAAAGAAATTTGTGATAAGAAGTATGTCCCAAGAGAACATGCAACACTTGTATTTGTCTGCAAAACAATAAAGGCATGAACTAAGACATGGAAAATGCAGATCTAGCACCCAACAATTTCCAGTTACTAGAGAAGGTTTCAAACACCAGTTAGATGAGAGGCATTAACATGAAAAGGGCCAAGAGGAATTGCTCAAGCTAGAATGATTTATCATAGCAACTATAGAAACTACCATGCTTTTATGTAGTGCATATATTAGTCTCAAATCAAAAAGAATATCAAAATGAACATTATCTTCCCCTTAAACTATCAGCAATAACGTGTCTCACCAGAAAAGCAATACCTGCAATATATTAAGAATGGCCCTGATCACATCTTGATCTTTAAGAAAATCAACACTCTGGCGTGCTTGCCCTAAAATTTCAGCCCATTTCTTGGCCAATAGAAAACAGAGAGCATTAGCTATTGAGCTTGCAAGCAAGCTGAAATGTCATGTTGAAATTGGTACATACTACACTGTGGAATCCCCAGAACTTGGAATTGGACACAGAAAGAAGACACTAAATAGTGGACTAAGAATCAGAGTTCTTCCTTGTGACTATAGATCACTCACCCAAAAACACAAACATGCTTTCTTTCTGTGAATAGAAAATTCAAAGGAGAAAGAAAGCAAACTTCCTGATTATCATACCTGGTTGGGTAAAGCCATCAGTCTCTGCAGGTATTCATCCCTCTTCTGTGGATCAGATTCAGCTTGAATCATATGACCAACCTGAGCAGATAAGAAAGTAAAATGACCAATCACACGGACATTTGAAATCTGTTGTTACCATAAAACAGTGTGATCAGAGCCTAAAATTGCATACAGATTCATAAAATATATGAATTTGATGAGGCTCGAGATCAGCTACAGTAGATGGGAGGCCTGTCAGAAGTTCAGACACAAATGGCTCATTTTCGCCAACCTGAAACAGGATAACAAAATTCATGCTCTCCAGTAAATGTTACATTAATTCTCGAAAAAGCAATGGAAAAAAAAACCATGAAATTGAAAAAGAATTTACCTGAACAATAACAAACTTCCGTTTACATTTGTGAACAATTTTCAAGAATGTGTCACAGGCCATATCCTGCAACACAGTGAAAAGTTAAAGTTATTCACAACTTATAATGCAAGAAAAAAAATGCAAGTGGATGCACAAACAACGTATAAGTGATTACTAAATGCAAAGCAATTTAGAAAACATGATCAGGACAATATAAACAGAAATAGATAAATTTTAAATATTTAAAGCAGCACGACCTGAACTCCAGGATGTGTCTCATGCATGAACTCAAACAATTTATTGACAACAGTTTTCAAGAACTTCCAATGGGCTCGAAGAAATCTTGGATACTGTCCAACCACATACCTGCAAACAAAATCAATCATCAATGTGAATTCATACAAAAAGTTATCATTTCTTATTTTTTAATTTTTTTAGCTTTCTCACCAAACTCTTATAGCATCAAAGATTATTTCATTATTGTATTTTTTAGCTTTAATATCTTTTGTTTAAATTAAAAACCACATAAAAAGCAGAATACAGTGACATCACCTTAGTCACCATCAACTAGAGAAATGTATCATTTAACAAGATGGAATCCATAAGAGTTTTGGCAATCATGACATCTTACATGATGTTACTAGCAATGACAGCTTTATTGTCCTTTCCTTTTGTGATTTCACATAGATTCAGCAAATCGCGAATGACCATCACCAGAAATCTGTTCTCCTGTCATATCCAATGCCCATGATGAATGACATATGAGATGCTGATCTCTTTTTCTACTATTAGTTTAAACAATCAAGTGAGTGAAAAATCAACACAAGGAAATATTTTAAAAAAAAGCAATCTTTTTTATACAACTTCAATTAGAAGAATGCTCCACAAGTGTACACTTATGCCACTCACTAAAATAAATATAAATGATAGTTTATCGTTATGGTCATCTATTTGTATGCTATAGCTACCAAATAGTTACATTTCAGTATCATCATACCTTAAATATTTACTAAATTTCAAGAAGGAAAAAGAAACAGAATAAAGTCACATAATGTAAATGTTAAGAACTATATATAGGATGAACAACATACAAACATCCATTATACATCAGTCTCCAGCACCAACAAAAACTCAATGAAAAATTAGCTTGCAAATATCCTCCTCAAGTGAGATAAGATCAATCCTCATTCAGAGTTGTCAACTATGCCAAGAAAGAATGAAAGCAAATTTGCTTAGTATTGGCAGATGCCAAACTTGAGTATGATACTGAAAGCAATACAGTAAGTTCAAGAAAACATTTTTCAGATATTTAACTCCTTCAGTAATTTGATCGCAACTGAGAAATTTAGTTTTATAGTATAAAATAACAAACTAACAAAAATTTCTACAGCTAACCAACCGCACGCACACGCATGCCTGCCCAACTGCCCGCCCCCCGCCCACAAACACGCACACACCACTAGTAGAACACTTAGAACACAATTATTTTGCAATCTAGGAACAGAGAAACTATGTCACATGTATCACAAAGACACAGAAAAACGATATCACATGATCACAAATTACACAGTAACAGCAGGCCTAGCACATAAATTTTGTACCTGATCTTCCATCATGGAACCAGAAATAGATCCTATAGCCCAGCAAAGAGTATTTAAGTTGTTCCAACTCCAATCCTCACCACTCAACTGTTTGCTCAATTTCTTCAGCATCTGAATGATAGCAACACGAATGAGTAGCAAGAGTCAAAATATAACTTTAATAGAGTAAAAGAATACTAATTATAATTTCTGCAAATCTGAAACCACCAAAAAGAATACAAGTTCCAACCAAACTCTAGATAATGAAACATTTTAACTAACATGTTTCTAACCTTTACACTAATGAAGCAAAAGTAGTAAAGACATCAACTATTATCAAAAATGAAATCATTAATGCATATGTTCCTGTGTCTGAAGAAAATTGTCAATCAGGAAGTTGAACTGTAGAGGAAGAGAATCCATGGGTTATAGCTGCTAATCAATCATTCTTTTCCTTTTATCAATGTTGAACTGTAGAGGAAGAGAATCCATGGGTTATAGCGCCTAATCAATCATTCTTTTCCTTTTATCAATGATTTGATTGACAATTTTCTTCAGACACAGGAACATATGCATTAAAAACTAGCCAGACACATATAAGATTGAATATAGAAACTACAAGAAATATTTTGCTTCAATCATATAAGATTGGACAGAGAAACTACAAGAAATATTTGGCTTCAATCAATTTATTCCAGTCAAAGCCAGATACGAAGTTATTATTGTTGTCAACATCTATAGATACAAAGTTTCAAGAAAAGGAATTAGTCCTCGTAGTCCTCACAAGATATTGAGTCCCCAAGCACAGTCAATGACCTCTACCTGCTTTTCAGTGTCTTCATGATCAAGATGCGATAAGTAGATTAGTGTTTCTCTCATGATCTGTAAAATCAAACATTCATTAGAACAAATATACATATGCAACAAACAACAATATTGCAAAAAAAGGTCAATTAATGATTAACCAATTTCAATTTTAACTTGACCTTCATCACCATGGAGAGAATGACAGCAAGCTTCCATCATATTAAAAGAACCATCATTGCAAACAATCCCAAAACAAACTTTTCAACTATTTCTTTAACATAATTACATATCTCTACCAACTAAAAAACTCAATTATCAAACCAATGTCATGGTGACAATATGATTGTCCCTATTTTCAGGAATAATTTAACATGGTTGTTTCAATAAAACCATTGATTGAGCATCCAACAATGATCAAGAAACTTTGCACCAAAATTTGCTCCAGTAAATATCAATCAAAACATCTTTAATGGGGGAATAGAACCTATCATAGATAACATTTGAAAATATACAAGAAAAAAAGATTCATTACCTTATATTGAACAAGAACATCATTGTCCTTCATGGTTTCACGAACTATGTTACCATTTTCATCTTCAACAATCAGAACCTCCTCAGGTTTTGCCATACGACAAATCATAAGCATCCTCAACTTTGACATTGGTCCAGCATAAAGTTGTCTCCGTTGAAAAACTTGTGAGCCAATGCCATCAACCATACCATGAAGAGAAGGTATCTGGAATCCACAATAACATAACCATCAATTGAAAAGCTATCATCAGAGAATAAGGAAACCACAAACTAGAACTAAACAAATAGCGTTTAAGTGCAAGAACACAACATGGACATGAATGATGCACATATGTGAAATGGAAAGAAACAGCAGAAAACTAAACCAAGAACAAAAGGGAAATCAAGCTCATCAAATGCAAAAGGGAAAGGAGAATATTCAGATTCTCTTGACATATTCATTTTTCCTATACAATTTTGCTAAAAGAGATTTTCAGTCCTTTTACTTGTCCTTTTTTTCCTATTTTAATCCTCTCACTCACCTTATTGTCTATTACTACTAAAATATGGAAAATAGATCTCAGTCAAGCCCATTAACTAAAACCAAACTATACCTTTAATAATCTATTTTTGGGAGTCCAAGGATGATAATAGGGAAGTAAAACGTCACATAAGATTATGCAAATAGAAATCTAAGGCAACCAAAAAGATAACGGGAATTTTTTTTTGTTGAATCCTTGAGGAAGTAAGTTATGGTTCTCCGTAATACTAGCTTGAAATAGAAAAACCCAAAGTAAAATGGCCTAGTTAGAAGGATCTCATTAACTCCAAGTGAAGAAGATTAGGTCAAGCAATATTGATAAATAATGTATTAACTGCCTAAATATAAATTTCTTCAGGATTGAGAAATACTTACAAAAAGGTAATTTAGGCACATATCAAAACAGAAAAAATAAGAACCTTCTACTGCTTGAGACTTTCCTATCTAGTAAAAAAAATCTCTCCTGTACCTGTATAATGGATCATAAAAAATGTCATCACTCTTGACAAATTTTAAGTCAATCAGTACTTCAGGAAGATCAAATGAAGATTTTATTATTAATAAATGCACCACAGCTGAACACCTTTAACCAGTATAGCAGGTTTTCTCATACTAAATCATCTTAAAATGACAAGCTGATAATGATATTATATTCCAAACCTGCAGTCCCATCATAGTTGCAGCTACCGCAGGATTATCAAGATTATGGTGTGCCTCAAACAGCTCCAAAACCAAGGAATTCCAGTAGTCCAAACAAACCTACAAATCATACAAGACAAACATTTTCATAACAAGCCACATTCAGTGACAAGCAGAAGAAAAGGATATAAACGAAGAATGTGGGAAATACCTTGAAGACTTCTGTATCATCAACATATGAGATATTAATTAGATATTCGAGGCCCATGAGCAGTAAAGAAATGTTCTCCTGAGTAGACTCCAGCACTCTAATATGAGACTGCAAATATATGTATGGGCATCATGAGCAAAACCATTTATAGAGTGACAGAAGAGTGATCTTAGTGCGAATGCTCAAAGAAGAGATTACTCTGCAGAACTTCCTTCAATTACTCTAGCTAATGCCATAAAATATGGCATTGAAAGTGACAGAAAGGAAAACTTGCCTTGTAAAATGAAGTGAAAAACAATGCCAAGTTCTGAATAAATGCCTGTAGAAGGAACCAACACAGCAATATTCAGTTGTAAGTAAAACCAACTAATGTGCTTAGAATGAAAGGAACAGATGGCACCTGCTCTTCACCAGATCCATGGGCATAAGCCTCTGGTAAGTTTGTGGCTGGCGGAAGAATGAGCTGAGGAAAATATTCATCCCGGACAGGTTGCATTAAATAGATGTGATATTATACAGATTAGTACAACTGCATTCTAGTTTCGACTGCAGATGGCCCATACCTGTAACTGGACCATGAAAACAGAATACATCTTAACATACTGCACATTGTAGAAGTCTCCAAAATTAAGTGCTGCAACCTGTCAACAGCAGATCAAGAAAAAGAGCATCAATAGTTCTCAACAACGAAAAACATAACATCTTCACCATTATTACAATCTACCTCTGTCAAACACTGTATTGTAAGATTCCTATATGATGGCATGGGGAAAAACTTGAGGAGTGTTTCCAACTGTTAAAGCTCCATGAGAAACATATGTAAGAATACACGAAGTGAACAAACACAAAATTAACAACTCATATTTGAACGTTGACAAATAATACAACGAAATTAACAACAATACATGACTATCAATTTGCATACCAGCGGAGATTCAAAAATATAACCCAATGGAATCCAGGAAAGAAAAGCATGCAAGGTGGACAACGTTGCTCGAATAAGCTCAGTTCTCTGGGAGGCTGACAGTACATACAAGCATAACTCATGTATGAGTTGAAACTCACTGTCAAAACAAAACAAATTCTTAGCTAATTCATCAAACCATATGCAAGATTTGAAAGGACAAGCAGCTGGCATATATTAAAAAGATTGGACTACTGTAATGACAAGGTTATTGAAAACTAAAAAGAAAGCAGAATGAAGAATTTCTTCAAAAAACAAAAGAAGAATGAAGAATAAAATAGTTGTGAACTGCAACAAAATAAATAATAATAAAGTAGCATAAACTTATAATTGGGTCTAACAATGAATAAAAGTGAAATGTGGTTAAGAAAGGGGATGTTTGTTTTTTATTTTCATTTCCGTTTTCTATTTCTGTTTTTCTAAACACAAAAATCTATAAAAAAAAGAACAGAAACTCAAAAAAACAACACACTAATGCAGCACAAAAAACTCAAAAAAACAGCACAAACCCCCAAAAAAGAACAAAAACCAATAAAAATATACAAAAACAGAAACTGAAAACGGAAACGAACAGCTGAACCAAATTAGGTCAAAATATAGCACAAAAAGGTCCTTTGAGAAATTACAATGTTGCAGCCACATTTTTAACATGGCAAGACTTTACAAGACAAATTACAAAGTTGCAATACCTGTTTAGAGATTGTTTCAGTTCTTTGATCTTTTGTTGTGTCATTTCTCCTCGGGAAAAGTCAAAAACTTCCTCACTTAGAAGCTGAAAAAAAAAAGAAAAGGCACAGTAGATACTAAAAACAAGTTCTTTAGAAATAAAATGAAAGTGATAAACTTACTTTCAAAATAACCATGCAATTCTCACAAATTGTTTCACTAGTTTTTGCAGCTGCAACGAGATCAGGTATAAAGCTTCGCCATCTAGCTGGCCATTCATGCTTCAGAATCTGTACAACCAGTTAGTTAATATTTATTTAAGTCACAATGCTAACCTCAAGAGAATAGCGAGTGAAAACTGAACTCACAACTCTCACCTTAAGAGAAACCCTAGTGAAAATTGAAGTCAACATCATATGTAATCAGAAAGTACAATCAAACTTCAACTAAAGAATGACCACGAAACAGGTAATTGGAAAAAAAGGTCAAAATCAGAAAAGAAGTAAAAAACTGATTTAAGAAAGCAAGCCCATATGCTTTTCAAAGAAACCGATAAAAAGAAAGAAAGAAAGAGAGCAAAGAGAGAGAGAAAAAAACAACCAAAAGAAGGGCACGTTCACACAATACAGCTATAATAATGTAGTAATCACATATGCAAGATAAGATAAATACAGAATATTACCAAGAACAGCAATCTATACCTGAACCAAAATAACATTGAGCTTGTTCACATAAAGCCTTTCCATTCGAAAAGAAGCCTCATTATTTGAAAGCTGTACACAAACCCGCAATTAGAATATATCAACAGCATATGTGATAAATCCAGAGAGGAAACTGAATAACAATTGAACTCCCGTCCTCCATAAATCCAGCACAAGCATAATACCTGCACAATTACTTCGGATATATAATTTTTCATTCCATCATTCCCATGCTTCATATAGATTCTCCTATTCCTAATGTTGAAAAAGGGAATAATCTTATTATGTAACTTAGCCAATAAAGATTGTGGGAAATACCTTATTAAGAATTTTTCTTTAAGCTAGCTCCAAGAGGTAATGGAATTAAGAGGACTTTATTTAAGCCTTGACTTAGCTCGACTACTTATGGTGAATGAAAATAGCCTTAATCTCATAGCTTCATTTGAAACTCCAATTAACTTGAAATTATCACAAATCTCTAGAAAATTAACATATTGTATTAAACATATTTTTAGAGCATTTGAATCATTTGAGGTTTAATCTGAAGCTCGTTGTCTCTACCTTTGACTAGTGTATACTAGATTTAGTGTCTTGTAAAGAGGGTTATGGTGAATCACCAGTACAGTAAAAATCTTTGGTTTAAGATGACTATTAAAAGTTCATCTTAAACTTAATTTATTATTTAGAAAAAAAAAACATTATATTAACCCTATTGTTTTCATCTATATTTAGGTTAGACCTTATTGTTTCAAAACGTTCAAAAGGAATCATCTGACCATTCTAAACGTTAGAGTCTGACCTGAATATTTTTTAAAACACTAGGGTCTGAATGATACTTTTTTCCTATTTGCATTATTTATATCACTTTAATTTCAACCATTCAATTTTTATAATAGTCAATCTCATGAAACCAACCAATTTTTTATACAAATCAATCACTTGAATGTAAAAAACATTTGATGAAGAGAATTTAAATCTTATAAACCGTTTAATGAATTAAATTTAAATTTAAAAATTGATTCCTCCATATTAAGTTGAGATCTTGGTCCTAATTATCTATCCATATCTGTCCCTAACTATATGTCTTGAACTTGAAATTTTTCATAGCCAGTAGATTTCTTCTCACTAAGAGTTCTATAAAATGTTCTCTCAACTTCAGGATCAGACTCAAGTAAGTTTGTAAAATGACTTCTTGTATGTAATGGAGTATCTAACTTGTAAATCAAAAGAAGCAACAAAAGATCAAGAGAAGAAAAGTTCTTAAACAAGTAAAAATTACAAAAAATTAGAAGTACAAAAAGTGAAAAATTTAGAAAATTGAAAAAAATGAAAACAAAAACAAAACAAAGATGGTTAATTTAACAAAGAGTAGAAAATACTAATAATTTGACACAGACCTTAGAAATGACACCAAAATTTTGATGTGTGGTCTCCACTACTAATTTTTAAATAAAGATGAACCCAATCTTAAAACAATAATAATATGATCACAAATAGGTAATTGCACTTATTGAATTGTAGTATAGCTCCTATGAATTTATTGTTGGCTTGGTTATTAAGGGCAAATTATTCAAATCAATTATCCAATTAAGCAAATTAAGCACACACTTTCTTTAACTACTTAAAACACTCCTATGCCTTTCAACTGATCAAATAAATCTTCTATCCAGGGTAATGGATATTTATTCTTTACATCACCT
>JAOXYD010000007.1:5108431-5129157 GCA_028565735.1 Pinacopodium congolense
TTTCATTTAGGTTGAATTTTGGTTTAAAGATTTCATATTGTTTAAATTGGCCTAAGGTGTTTAAAGTGTTTTAATTCTATAAGAAAGTTTTAAACACTCAATTTACCCCCTCTTAGGTGCCATAGGGCTAACAATCAGCATCACCATCATCTTTAATAACCAAGAACATACATTTAAGGAGCAAATAAAAGTCTTTAAGCTCGAATTTAATTGAGGTGTTTGATGGGGAAAGAGAAGAAGATTAGACTAAGAGGCAGTCTTCGAAGAGAGAGTGGAAGAGTCTGGCCATGAGTGAGAAAGGGAGATAGGAAGAGATTTGTTAATTTTCCTATATGCCCCTTTGATTAATTTTTGACTTTATTTTGATTAATTTTGTTAACATGCATTTAAAGGTTATTTGGAAAAGGAATCCACTAAGGGGGCTAAAATAAGGGGTTAAGTAGTTTTTCTATTTAGTTTAAATCTTCATAAGTACTCTTAGATAATTTAGGAACCTCTTTGGGCTCTTTATAAATCTTTCAAAAACCTAATCTTAACATATAACAACCTCCCTTTAATACTATCTAGCCTCAATAAATTCACCTTGTCTACTCTTCTGAAAATATTTAGGCCTTCCATTCCTCTCCTCCAAACTTACAAAGCAAGACTATCTACCTATACTAAAAAGAGTTGAGAGAACAATTTCCAATTGAACTAATAAATTCCTCTTATATATTAGAAGATTACAATTAGTCATGTTATTCCTAATCAACATCCATAAATATTGTTCCAGTCATTTCATTCTATCCTTTACAATTAGGAAGGAAAATTAATTGAAATTAAGGAACTTTCTCTAGTCTGGAAATTCCTCCAATAACCACAAATCCAAAGTCTATTCAAAAATTCTATGAAAACTAAAAAATAAGAGTGGATTGAGGATCAAATCCAATATAGAATAAAGTCCTATTAGCAAAAAAAAATTATATTTTTTTCATTAACTCATAATCCCTATAAGAAAAACGGGTATGTCATCCTAAAAGGAAATATTTTCAGGTTTGTGAACCCAAATCCCACTTGCTCATAGACTTGGAAGAAAATACTCAAACTTAGACTACGTTTCTCAAGCCACTTCCGGTATATCATTGGTGATGGCAAATCCATAAATCTTTAGAATGACTTATGACACCATCTAAGTCCATTACTAAAAGCCTTTTCTTTTATAATCATATATGATTTTGTACTTCCTTTGTACTCAAAAGTCTCAATCATCATTAACTAATCCTCAGGGAGCTGGCCACCTGCAAACTCCAAGAAACTACTAGAATTGAAATCTTGCCAAATTCCCTCTTCTTCTAAACGTTCCAACCTAGATAGAATCTTATGGCTTATTCATTCCTCTAAAACATTCCCAAATGCCTTAACTCTTCCCATACTTTATCCCCCATCTAGTATCATCCCCAAGTTTCACCTAATATGGCACAAATTCGCCATACCTTAGCACAATTTTTTCTCATGGCTCACTATCTTCCAAAGGTTCAACATACAAAATAGACTATACCCTCTAAAATACCCAAATTTAAGCCTTTTCTACTCTACGAGCCCTAAAACTTATGTTCATTTTTTTTAATTATAGATTTTCTCAAGGAATCTATCTCCTAATTATCTATAAATGGTAACTATCCTAGTCATCAACTTCCCTCAACAACTAGCTTACTAGACTTACAATATCTAGTAGTTCGTTATCTTCACTCACTAAAATTTCTCTCTAACACTATCTACTATATATAAAAGGATATGAACTCTAGAATTTTCCAACAGTCTTCTTTAAGCTTAGGTATAATTTTCTCCAAAACCCACTCTCTAGTTGGAGAGATCATTTAGCTAAATGTTTAGACAACCTTCCCTAAAGAAGCATTATTTATAACTAGAATCTTTAATAGAGACAACTCAATTTCTTCTTGTAGCCTCACAGACAAGACATATCACCCATCCAAGCTCCCAAAAGAGTATGATGGAATAAATATTTACAACCCCCAAACCAAGAATTAGATGATGTACCAACAAACATTAGTAATGAAAGGACACTTATGACAAATGCAACCAACACAATGGCAAAATCAATAAGAAAAAGCTCATTCAAATCCTACTGGCTTAGAAGAAGGAAATTTAGAGAGAGATTAAAACTAAAGGAAACATCCCAAAGAGAATATAAGAACCTTAAAGCAATAGAGAGAGATTAAAACTAAAGGAAACATCCCAAAGAGAATATAAGAACCTTAAACCAAAAGGAGGTGGTTCAAATCACTTCATCTGATGAAGAAAGAACAGACACCACATTTAAAAATCCTAGAACAATAGAGAATATGAATTTTAACAACACATATTTATCAAAACACTCCACCACTTCAATTACAGAGCCGATTACTGCATCACTTCAGTTGCAGAGCCGATTACTCAAGATGTAGCCTAAAGGAAAACCAGAAAAACTGCTAAAAGCACCTCTATTATAAGATGTACCACTCTAATAGCTCCTTTTAGCATAGAACCTTTGGCGGCTGTAGATCAATTTGAATTCATTGTGCAACTCTCCTATTCAAATCAATGGCAAAATCAATAAGAAAAAGCTCATCCAAATCCTATTGGCTTAGAGGAAGGAAATTTAGGGAGAGATTAGAACCAAAGGAAACATCCCAAAGAGAATATAGGAACCTTAAAGCAGAAGGAGGTGGCTCAAATTACTTCATCTGATGAAGAAACAACATACACCACATTTAAAAATCCTAGAACAGCTAAGAAGATGAATTTTAACCTCACCTATTTATCAAAACAGTCCTCCACTTCAGATCCAGCGCTAATTATTCAAGAAGCAGCCGAAAGGAAAACTGAAACAATTGCCAAAGGCACCTATATTATAAGATTTACCACTTTAGTCCTCTTAGCATAGAACCTTTTACGGCTGTAGATCAATTTGAAGGCATAGTGCAACTCTCCTATCCTCCAATTATACGCAAAAATAGGCCAATGGGCAAGGTGTCTCATTTGTCATCCAAAAAACACTAAAATGTCCGAACTTGGTGACCCAAATCCATCCAACTATCAACTCCAACATAGTCGTTAATACTGTTCAAATCCTTTCATTAGCCTTGATTGTGTAACTAGCTTGACTTTCTCGTTTAAGCGCAGGAATCTTTGTTCTTATGTTTTAGAAGCTTACCTCTTATTTGCACTTAACTCCCCTTTTTTTAATAAATTCATATACTTATTGCCCAAAATAAACACCTACGTTCTTTATAACTAACGGATTGATTCCTTGAAATTTTGATTTAGTTTTTTAGTGAGAATTTCAACTTATTCTTCGGTTATAAGATTTAATCTTAAATGGGTTCGATTAGGGAGTGCCTGAAACATATTTACTTGGATAAGCCAGATATGCATTGATACATACAGAACGTAATTGATACGGAATATGAGAGTATAAGATCAACAACTCGGCAACACTTTCTAAGAATTTACTGCATACCACAATTAGCCAAAGAATTCACAACTGTATGCTGACAGCACTGGCACCTTCGCCTTTGTCAGTCAGTTCTTTGTAAAGCAAGTATGCCTCTTCTGGTTTACCACATTTGGCATATGTGTCAAATCATTGCGTTGAATATTAACTTCATAGATGCCGAAGAATTTCTAACGACTGCAAATGTCTCTTCGGCGTGTTTCAGGTCCCCCTGTTTTAAAGCAATCAAGGAAGCAATAATTTCATTGGTCTTTGTGCATCCCATTTAGTGACTTGATCATGAACTACACTCGCCGTAGTTATATCTCCTATGTAGAAGACAAATATAAAAAGTCAATAAAAAGAATTGATCCACGTCTGACTTGACAATTACAAGAAATACAAAAATAGGCAGAAAAAACTTGCCAACTTAATAGTATCAACAGGGGCACGTTTAAGAGATTTTGTTGAGTGGAGGCAAACCAAATATTTACCATTTTGTGCAATAAAGTCACATTTTGTTAGTGGGGGCAAGATAAAATTGATACTGAAAAATATAGAGGCAAAAACTGATTCGTTTTCTAGCACATACCTTTCCTAATAAAGATGGAAATTAGTTGTCTCAACAAAGAGAAGCCATTACTACACTTGAGGAACATCTGCAGGATTTTTTCCATCCTAGTGAAGTTGCCAACTTGCAGATAGAGACCAAGGAGAAGTTCAAGAGCCATTGTCTCGTGTTGATTCAAAACCACGAAAGTTTCCCATTGCTTGCTGTCTCCATGCACGAACTTGAAAAGTGCTTGTATAAATCTATTATCCTTGTAGCATTCATTTGTACCCATCTCCTCTATCAAATGCTCAGCATTTCTTATCATACCCTCCCTGCAAAGTACTTTGATTACTGTCTCAAAAAGTTCCTCATCAAAATTTATTCTAGCATCTTTTATCTGGACTATGAAATCCTTAGCCTTTTCAGTCAAGTTCAACTTTATGTACAAAGAGAGGATGTCATTACAAGAACCAGCATCGGGAAGTCCAGTCTTGGATAAAGCTTGATATGCAGCTTCGGCAGCATCCAAATCTTCTTTCATTACATAACATTGCAAGAGGACAATATAACCAAACCTTGACAACCAAATGTTTCTAGCTTTCATCAATTTAATAACATTCAAAGCTTTTTTGAAATTCCCTGAGCTGAGATGCACTTGTGCCATTGCTAAATATGTTTTCTCATCACTCAGCAGACCCACTTCGGCCATCTCTTCAAATGCTCTTTGAGCATCATCATACATCTTGAGTTTGCCATATATCCTAATGAGCAAGCCATAGATAACTTCATCAGCTGCAATTTTCTTGGCTTGCATTTCTTTAAAAATGGAAATTGCTCTTGAATAATCTTCAGTTTTGTAAAATAATGTTAGAAGTGAAGCACAAGTGAAGTTATTAGGATATATTCCAAGAGATCTCATATCCTCGTAAAGTCTTAGTGCGTCATCCCAATTACCCTTTTTTACACTTGTAGTAATAAGTAAGTTGTATGTAACTTCTTCAGGCAAGTGTCCAACGTTCCTCATATCATTAAAAGTCTTCAAAGCCTCTAAATGAAAATCTTCCTTGGCAAGTGAACCAATGACCACTGTGTACGTAAAACTATTGGGTGTCACCCCATTATCTACCATCTGCCTCCACAACTCTATTACCCGCCCATGAAATGATTTTTTCTGTAGAGATGACAACATAAAGTTGTAAACAGAAACAGAAACCATGATCTTTCTTTCTTGTATGGCAGCATAGAAAGACAGCATAGCTTTATGGCGTCCCCATCTAGCATATGAGCACAGCATTGTACCACAAGCAACTTCATCAGGTTCGCATCCTGCTTCAAGCATCTCCAAGAAGATTTGCTCAGCTAACTTTATCTTTCCAGCTTGACCATATATCCGGAGAACAATTGTGTAGACTATAACACTCGGGTGGTAGCTAAACTGTTAAATCAGAAGCCTACCATTACAAAAGATTAATTTTGATGTCTATAATTAATAAGAAAATATAATTAGAATGAAAGGAAGATAGGAACAAGAAAGGAATAATGGAATTCCTCACCACAAAAAGGAAAAAGACATTGCACAAAAGCACGACAAAACGGAGAATGTATTACCCCTTAAGAGACGAGTAAATAACGAAGACTTTGTAAAAAAGTATGCGCAGTGTGACTCTAACCAAATCCCATAATTCCATCATCAGTAAAGGCTAAAACAGAGATTCTGGTAATGATTTGGAGTTTGTTCAAGCTTTTGAATAAGTTCCAAGGGCTTCCCATGGAGTATTTTATGAGAACTATGATAAATCGGTTCGCAAGATTTCTTACTTTTATATCACCAACAAGATTAATGAAGACCAAATTATAAGACATCTAGTAACATGATGATCAACTTATTTGTAGCAAAGTATCCAGAAAGATTCAAGTTTAGAATGTTTGAAGCCCAAAAAATGTGCTGCAAGCCTAATAATGGCGGTGCACCAATCACATTCTGATCCACATGTTTCGCTGGGAATCTTAAAGAAGTAGCTGCCTAATTGCATACTAATCACCAACAACTTAATCCAAAATAATGAACTTTGTAAAAGATAGTCACCAAGGCACATTTGCATCCGAGATTCGATCAAGTGCAAAGATCAAACAAATTCCGATCACCTAAAGACTCAAACAAAAATAGTTTCATTAAATTTTATCGAGTACAGGACTTAAAAACCTACCAGAGAAAAAAAAAAAAAAACACACACACACACATTTGAAACCAAGAACTCATTAGTTAAAATTACAAAAGCCCTGCCATGAAATGAAGAACGAAAGGAGTAATAAGCAAGATAAACATACCTGCAATTTCATCCATGCAAAGAAGTCTCTAACCTCCCTCCAGCCCTTTTGCTCCTTCAAAACAACGCACATCTCTCTAAAACTCAACTTTCCCACAAACCCACTCAACACCATCCTCACATCTCTCTCTTCCTCTCTCTTCCCAGCCATGGCTCTCACTGCTTTAATGGCTGCAACCACATGTTTACCATAGAGATTTCCATTTCTGTCGTCTTTCAAATACTGGACCATCTGTTCAGGTGTCCTCTTAATCCACTTGGGTGTCATTGCGTGGGGTCCGCAGTTCTTCCTCAACGCGCTCAAGTATCGAGCTTTGGCTTTGATTATGCGTCGTGCATTGTCGTCTGAAAGTGGGTTTTTGGGGTGCTTCGATTTGGGTTTGGGCTTTGAATCATTGCCGTCGCTCAAGGACCATGGATCCAGATGGACCGAACATTCCGTGTAAAATTTTCGGTCACCTTTCCGAGCTCTAGCGTGGGATTTTCTTTGAGGAAGAGCGTTCAGGAAGGTGAACTTGAGGAACACCGAGTCCATGACATTTAACTTCCCTGTTAACCTTTCCTGAAAAATGCAACTTGGGAGGGTTGAGATCGTCAAGTTAAGCTTTAATTTGGAAGAAAAATGGAAGTTCGGCAGAAATTTTCTCCACGGGGAAGGATAGTTTTGTGGAGGGTTTAGCGCATGTACGACCAAGTTTCAGAGGCACCACACAATCACGGAGGGACTGTCTTTAGGGGTCGTATGGTAGGTTTTTAGTTGATGTATTTGATATATTCGTATTAATTTTTGTATTTTATCTTTAATTTTTGTATTGTATTAGTGTGTTGTTTTTATCTATTTTTGTATTAAAAATCAAAACTAAAAACTTCAATTATACCAAACAAGTCCTTAAAGTGATCCTTCCAAAGCTAAAGCTATAACATAAGAAATAAGATAAGGGACTCGACTACGGGGTCTCAAACACAGGCTTTAATTTAGAATCAACCACGTGGATAAATAGCTATTAATCTCGCATATTCTCCGGTGTATTAATATTGTATTGGTATTAGTATCGAATTAATCTAAAAAACGGTATTGTATCGGTACTAGTTAATTTTGGTATTATTTCGAATAATTTTTTAAAATTATAAATTAATTCCTAAATTTTATAAAATTTAAAAAATGTCTATAAATATATCATATTATGTAATTTTTAAAAAATTTTAAAAAAGTTTTTTATTTTTTCTTTCGGCATCGGCCGGTATCAACTAGTACCAGCCAGTATTTGAATCCGGTACGAAATCTATCAATTTCGTACTAATTGGTATCCGGTACCACCGTGGTATCGACCAGTACCGGTACGGTGTCGAAAACCATGATATTCTTACCAACTTTTGAACAGGGAATTTTGTGAAACAGTTTATCTAGAAACGATCTAACCATATGGTCAGACCAAACCATATTCTACAAATTACATGTTATATAATAATATATATTATGTTATTATTATTTTACTTTAATAATATATATAATCTTTTTGTAAGGTTCGGCCATATAGTCAATCTCTTTGTGAAATGATAAATTTCCAAACATTTTTAATTTCGTCATCCATTGCGTTATCTTATTTTTCTTCTTTTTTATATTGAGTCGCACCCCAAAAGATAAAAGGTGAGTGCGGAGGAATAAGAAATTAAACTCTTGTTACTTCTGACAACTACATTTTAAAAGATTTTGCAATTCATCTTTTCCTCTTTGTTTAGGTAATTCTTTTGTAAGGGGTTATGTTGTGAGTAAGTGATGACATCTTTGTACGACCATTTCAAAACTGTACTATTGAGGATGCATTCGAGTTAGAGATAATATGTTATTATTGTTGAATCTTTTTGTTTTCTAAATGTGTAGGTATGCTTCTCTTGCATGTGTAAAAGGTGGATTTATATTTTTGATGTTGCTATGGAAATATCGCATGTGTATGCAATTACAAGTAATATGTTTTTATACTGCTTAATTTTGCACTCTGGAGATTGAGTAAGTTTATGCAATTGACTAGTATGGTGGGTTGAGTTTCGATTCTTGATCTCTAAAATCATGCAATAGTTTTGATACTTTTTATATGATTTAAGTGGTGTAATAAAATGCATCCTTTATAAAAAGCCTTGAAGGAGGCTAAGTTTATATCTTTGAGTTCTCTTCTCCCTTCAAACTTTATGATTTTTATAAGAAAAGTTAATGTTTTGCTTGGGTGAATAAATAGACTACAAAATAATTGAAGTTGGAAACAAAAAAGGTTCAATTCTTTAATGGAAATATAGAGAGTGAAGGTTTTATAAGGATGGTAGTAATGATGTATATAGGTAGTCTAAGTGTTAAAGATCAATATGTTTGATTTTGACATGGTGATTGAGGATGAGAACATTTTGGTGATTAAAACTATAACAAGATGAAATGCGAAGATGGTGAAGAGGAGGGTTGCAAGTATATTAGGCTTGAGAGAAGAGCATCTCAAAAGTAGAGGAGGAAGTTCTAGTTGTTGGAAATTGCAAATATGTTGAGCATTGCAACAAAGTATGAAAATGGAGTTTTGATAGTGATGGTTGAGAATGCCTAAGAAAGTTAAAGTTAACATGTATTGAGTCAATTAAGATTTGGCCTTTGATTGATGCATCATTTGCCTCACTTGTAAGATTATATTACCATCTAGTCTATGTTAATGCTTGATGTTTGTTGTAACTTATGTTTCACATTGTGCTCTGTTCAAACTTTTAAGAACCAATGTAGTATATATCTAATAGCACTAATGTAGATTGTGTCTATCTACATATTTTTACATATTGATGGTTTTACAAAACATTCATTTTACTTTGAAAAAATATTAAATTAGCCTTGTCCTAATATCAAGTAAGAAATCAATACAAGTGATAGGAGTTCATTTTATATGATTTTTCATGGTATTTTGATGTTAATCTATCCTTATTTTGATGCTTAATTGATTCATTTGTATGTTGAAATGTTTAATTTACAGATTGCGAAACAATTGAAGGGAAAATCAAGCAAAATGTGATGATTGAAGCAAAAGTAGGAGTAAAATGATAGTAGCAGTTACCCCTACGTTGAGCTCTTCAAGACTCGCGTTTAACGCCTTCTCTAGAACTTAAACGTGGATAGTAAAATGGCATCGTTTAACCCCTATTCAAGTGTCATTTAAGTAGCAGTCAAACTCTTTCCAACTGGATCTCCCTCCTGATTGGTTGCAACTTGTGAAACTTGCATCCCACTTGCTCTCTTAACATATAAATGGAGTGTCTAAAGCCAAAAATAACAAGAAGAAACAGAGAAAACACAAAATTAGAGAGAAAATTATATTAACCTTAGTTATAGGGCTCTTTTCTTTTATTCTTCATCTTTTTAATCTTATTTAGATTATTTGAGTTGATATTTGAGGATTATTAGAGTTTAGACACGTTATTTAAATTTGTAAACATGTTTGTAGTCTTTTAATAGCACATTCTAACCTTATTTTTACATTAAAACCACTTATTATTATCATTTGTTCAATAACATGTTGAATATGATGAGAACGCCTTATTTCTTACTTTAAATGAGTTGTTGATTCAATTTTTGGTTAAGGAATGGTTGTGAAATGATCTGAATATATGCTAAGTATGATTTATTTCATGATTGAAGGCTATCTTTTTCTTAAAGGATGAGATTGATGCTTATTCTAAACTAAACACTTAGAACAAAGTTAAGAAACAACTAAGGATTAGTGAAATCTACCTATTTTGTTGGACAAATCCTTAAAAAACTTGATTTAAAATCATTAAATGACAAAACTTTGATTTATCTTCAGGATTATATTCTTAAAATTGAAAATTTTTAGGTGAAACTTCTTAAACTTCAAGCCTAATGCTTAAGATTGATGAATGATCAAACTTTAACTAAAGTAATTAGAAAAAGTATTATTTTAACCATATCATTACTTTGATTTTGTGAAGAAACCCTAGGGCAAGTTCTTTAATCCATAATTAATCCATTTAGATCATTGAAAACGAATTCTTTAACCAATTTATCCATTAAACAATCCTTTTATTGAAACTAGGTTATTTAGGATAACTTATCATTTTAATTTCACTTGATAAAATTAATTATTAATTTCATTCAATTTAAATTCTCTAGATAATTGTGACCTAGTTTAACTTAGTACTTGCAATTTGGGACTTCCTGTGTGATGATAGCTTAGATCTTAAATTTTTTCCTATATTACTTGTAATTGGTATACTTATCATCAATATTAGTTTGAAATTGTAAAAGAATGAAAAGTGTGTTTCAATTGTGTAAATTGTGAATTAAATTTTCCCATTTAACATTAATACAAAGCCAATATAACAAGTTTTTTTATGTCATTTATGAGGATTCGTCAAATATAATTAGAATAAGAGGATGAATTAGTGAAGATTAATTAGTGCTATTTATATTGTTTAAATTGTTTGCAGTTGTTTCACTTGCTTTTATTTGATTTATATGTTATTTTTTGTGATTTTTTCTTATTTAAAAGTTTTTTTTATTTTCTTGTTTATTTAAATTTGTATTTATATTCAAGGATAAAAACCCAAGAAATTAGAACTTTATCCGAAGCCTGAGTGAATCATTCGAAAGTAAAAGAAAGAAACTCGATCGAGCACTTTTGAAACTATAAGAGTAGAGACTTTCAGTGAACAATCTTTTGACTTAGACATAGATCTACTTGAACAAATAACTCATAGACCTTAGGAGGATTTTAGACCCTTAACTATGATGGATTTAAATTTAGGCAATAGAAGGTGTCCTATGGCTAATATTGTGCGGCCTAAGATCAATGTCAATAACTTTGAAATCCCACTATAATTATTTTAATGGTTATAGGTTCCTAATTTGATGGTACAGCCTTAGAAGGATCCCAATAAGCATTTTACAAAATTTACTTGAAATTTGTGGTCTTTTTAAGAGAAATGGTGTATCTAATGAGGCTATTAAGTTTAGATTGTTCCTATTTTCCCTTATAGATAAGCCTAGAGCATGGCTTAATAACCATCCACCTAGTTCCATTACAACATGGTATAATATAATGAAGCTATTTCTACCTAAGTTTTTTCTATCTGCAAAGATTACACAGATGAAAACAAAAATCGGTTATTTTATTTAGTATAAGAATGTGTGTTTGTATGAGGCATGGGATAGGTATAGGAAAATGTTGGCAAAATGTCCAAGTTATAGTTTTAATACCTAGAAACAAGTGGACATCTTCTACACAGGCCTTACCTTCTACTCACTACATTATAGATGCTGTAACTAGAGAAAGTTTTATGCATAGGACTATAAAAGAAGCATATAATTTGATAAAAGAGATGGCGACTAGTAGTTTCTAATAGAATTCGGAATGCTATCCAAAGAAACCATATAGGAAGCATGTTATCAATAATACGGTTGCTTTAGCAGTCCAATGGATGTATTAAATAAGAAATTAGATAGTTTGGTTAATGGAGATATAAGTAGTGGATTTAGGAGCCAAGCTAAGTGTGAACATTGTGGTAGTTCTTCCCATACATCCTTAGATTTTCAAGTAAGTAGTCCCTTTGCCAGAGAGCCTAAGTAAGCCCAATATGTTAATTATAATAAGGCAGGAATGATCTTTATTCAAATGTCTACAACCTTAGGTGGAGGAACCATCTTAACTTTTCTCGACGACATAACCAAAATACATACCAACACCCAGCCAATCCCAAGAGAGCCCCACCATTTGGCTTTAGAGCCAACCCACCTCCACTTACAAAATTAAGTTTAAAAGAAACTATGCTAAAGTTTATTCAGGACAATGAGTCTTGAATATAGATTTATGAAGTAGCAATTAAGAACTTAGAGACTCAATTTGGTTAAATTGCTCAACTTTTGTAAGAATGACTTCTATATAATCTACCAAGCAGAACTAAAGTCAATTGTAAGGAGCATGTAAAGGCCATTAATCTAAGATGCTGTAAAGAAGTGGATAGTAGGGAACTAGATAAGAAAAAGGAAACAAAATTTGAAGAGCGTAATGAAACGATGGTGGGAGTAGTAAAAAGAAATGAAAAGTGGAAGGAAGTTGTTATAAAAAATTAAGAGCAATATAAGCCTCAAATTCCTTTCCCTCAAAGACTGAAGAATGCTAAATTAGATAAGCAATTTGGAAAATTTTTTGAAATGTTTAAGAAACTACACATTAATATCCAATTTGCAAAGGTCATAACACAAATGCCAAGCTATGCTAAATTCCTAAAGGACATTCTATTACAGAAGAGAAAGTTAAAAGATTATGAAATTGCTATTGAACTAAAGGAATTTCACCTTATTTTTATGATAGCAAAATACTCTTATTACTAATCTTTTTGTTTAAGCGTATTTTTAAGGATAGGTACTTTAAAATGAAGATGAAGTGTAATAGTTAAAAGAGTTTAAAGGCTACATGAATCAAAGCAAAGAGTTTCAGCTACTGATGTTTAACGAAGATCGATCGACTGATAAGAAAAGATCGATCGATCGAATTAGCACTGGTTGACCGAATAAATTAAGTGTTAGGGGTCAAGTTGATATGGTTTTAATGGTTAATTTGTTGAATCATAACCCCTAATTCAATGCTTAATTGTTAAATTAATATCTTATTATGTTTAATTTGCAGGATGGAGCTTAACAATGAAGATTGGAGCAAAATCATGAAGAAATCCTATTAGTTCTAACCATTAATGGCCCATTGGCAAGGTGCCGTTGATTGAAGAACAGGAAGCCATTAATAGATGCTGTACTCGACCACTAACGACACCCTCTCAGGGTGCCGTTGTAGGGAGGAAAGGCGCCGTTAATCACCAGAGTCAACAATTTGAACTTCAAATCTTAAAAATTTCAACTCTGGCATGTCTCCAATTAATTCCCCTGTCTCCTAACACATGTGGGGAGTCTCCAGAGTCTGCATACAACAAGAAAGACATAAAAAACATGGGATTATTCATTAGAATTAAGATCTAACCTTAGTTAGAGAAGCTCTTGCTTCTCCCTTACATTTTCTTAGATAGTTTAGGCTTCAAACACTTGTAATTCGAGTTTTAGAGTTTATTTTGAGTAACTGTTTGTTGGAGAACATTCCTGAGATATATATCTGAGTTTTTAAACCATCATTGAGGGTTTTCTAACTCAGATCATTACTTATATTCTCCTATTTTTCAGATTAATCAAAGTTCAAGTTCTTATGTGTATATTCTTGAATGTTCTTTAATTTTCTTGCTAGATCTCGTGGAATTCGAGGCTGTGTTGATGTCTAGATCAAGTTAAGAAGTTAAAGGCTTGTCCAAAAGCTTTCTAAACACGTTTTGTAACTTCTAAACTACTTTATTCAGCATATATTTGTAGATCTATCAAAGTATGTGGCTTATCATGTTTTTTATGATTTGATGATTATGTGTGCTTAATTCCTATTTCCAACTTCAGATTTGTGTTTTAATGTTTTAAAAGAGTCTGAATGCATGTAATAAGGTTTGATTTTATTTTTTTAAAGCTCTGAAAGTGTTGATTTATCCTGATAAACTAAGATTAGAGTGAAAGAAAATCCAGGATCCGAGAAATCTACCTAGATTGTTGGAAAGATCAATAAATAACATAAATCAATCAATGCATGACTAAACTTTGATTATTTGCGAGAGTTAGAGGTTTGAGATTAAAATTCTAGAACTCATCTTCTTGAAATTAAAGTCCATTAACTAGATTTAAAGCAACTTTATACTAAGTTTAATGGAGAAAAGGCATAAGTATTAACTATAGCTTTATCTTGAATTCGTGAAGGAACTTTAATATGCATTTGAATATGTGTTTAAGCTCAATTAATTCATTAATCACTTATCCAGAGCTGGATTCCATAAGTTTACCATTTTCAGTAACTTTATAAATCATTTTATAATTCAAAATTGCAAATGTTTGAAGCATAATTGGGATAATTCATTAATTTTATCTTTTTGTCTTTTAATCAATTAATTTAGAATTTCCTAGATAATTGTAATCTAATTAATCTAGCATTTAATGTTCAAAATACCATATATTTTTCCCTGTGGGTTCGACACTCATAGTCTTAAATGTGCTCCACTTTATTACTTTATTCGACCAGTACGCTTGCCGAATGTTGGTCTCAAAGTAAATTGTTAAATTGTGCATTGAAAGATAGATTAATTTGAGCTAATTTTTTTATGTGGCCAATCGCAATAAAGTTTTCGGTGCCATTACTAGGGAAGTGAATTATAATGTTAAGGATCTCGGTGTCAGTTATTCTAGAGATTTGTTTTCTTGTCTTGTTTGTTTGATGTCTCTTCACTTCTGGTTAAGACTTTCTCCAAGTTATCTAAACACACATAAAAAGAATTAATAATCACAGAGAAGTCATTCATAAAGATCTCAATGTAAGATTTTAGCTTGTTAGAAAAGATAGCTATCATGCATCTTTGAAATATAGCTAGAGTATTACATAAACCAAATGGCTTGTGTCTATATGAAAATGTACTACGGGGACATGTAAAAGTTATTTTTTTTATAATCTTTTGGGACTACTGGAATTTGCAAATATCCACTATATCCATCTATGGCATAATAAAAACTATGCCTAGCTAATTTCTCAATCATTTGATTAATAAAATGTAAAGGAAAGCGATCTTTTCTAGTGACATCATTTAATTTCATATAATCTATGCACATTCTCCACCCAGTTACTTTCTTAGTGGCTATCAATTCATTCTTTTCATTTTCTATCATAGTGGTGCCTCCTTTCTTTGGAACCACATGCACAGGACTCACCTAACTAGAATCAGAGATAGGATAGATAATAGCTGCATCTAGAAATTTCACTACCTCATATTTCATGACATTCTTTATTTGTGTCTTGAGTCATCTTAGGTGCTAAACCATTACCTTGCTTCCATCCCCTAGAAAATTTCAGTGTGTGCACAAAGAGGGAATAACACCCTTTATGTCTATGCCGGTTCACCCAATAGCCTTCTTGTGGTCTTTAAGGACCCTCAACAACCGCTTCTCCATGATACCTGACAAATAAGAAGAAACAATAATTGGTAAGTGCTTAGATGGGTTTAGATACACATAATTTAGATGACTAGGCAAAGTTTTAAGGTTAAGGGATGAAGACTCTTTAATCGACTACCTGGGTAACGACTTAGTTGGTCTTTGGAGTAGTTCATAAGCTCTATACTGTATACAATGTGCCTGCTCGAACTTAGCTCTATGTTTTTCCAGTTCCTCTACTAACTCCTCGCCTACATCTTTAAACATTTCTCACATTTCCTCCTTCAACAAATCTGCACAACCAACAAAAGAATGATCAGTATGACAAGAATATATATTAATAAAATTACACGAGTTAAGAGTAGAAGAATGCTTCATAGCATCGAGCGCATCAAATACTAGTTCTTCATCTTGAAGTCTCAAGATGAACTTTCTACGTTGCATATTGATGATGGTTTGTTGGGTGGCTATGAAGGTATCCTAAGAATGATGGGTATCTCTTTATCTTCCTCTATGTCAAGGATTAAGAAATCCACCGAAAAGATTAACTTCTCGACCTTTACCAACACATCCTCTATAACTCCCCTCGAATAGATAATAGACTTATTTGCTAGCTGAAGCAAAATTATGATAGATTTGGCTCCGCCAATCTTAGCTTTATAAAAATAGAAAGAGGCATCAAGTTAATACTCACACCTAAATCCTTTAAGACCCTATTTATATGCAAATAAATAATAGTGCAAGGAATAGTAAAACTCCCTAAATCCTTAAGCTTTGGTGGTAGCGTCTTCGACAATATGGCCAAACACTCTTCAGTAAGCTTTATAGTTGCATACTCTTCAAGTCTCCTTTTATTAGACAAAATTTCCTTCAATAACATAGTATAAGAAGACGTCTATGCTATAGCCTTAGTAAAGGGAATATTAATATGTAGTTTCTTAAATATCTCAAGGAATCTACCAAACTACTTATCTAATTGCGTACCTTTCAACCTTTGAGGATATGGGATCTGAGGTCTTACCAGAGTACTAATGGGATCAGCAAATAACCTGGGAAAATCCTCCTTTATAACTAGTACTTTCTTGTCCTCTTTGATAACTTGACTGTCTTCATCTCCACTCTTATCCACTACTTCATCCTTCTGCTTCTCCTTAATTTCCTCAAGCTGTCTACCACTCTTCATAGAGATTGCCTTTGCATGCTCTTTTGGGTTGGCCTCAGTGATGCTAGGCAATAAACCTTAAGGTCTTTCCTTTAACGAACTCAAAATCTGACTAATCTAATTCTCTAAATTTCTGATAGATGATTCTTGGTTTTGTATCCTAACCTTAGTATTGGAGATGTACTTTATGAGTACCTTTTCGAGGTTGGATTTCTCTAGTAGCATAGGATTGGGAACCTTAAAACTAGGAGGTGGCTATCTTTGAGTATTGGATGATTGTGGTTGTGTCATCTGATCATTTCTTCAAGAGAAGTTATGGTGATTCCTCCACCCTAGGTTATAGGTGTTAGAATATAGATCCCTCTTTGTCTGTTGTAATTGCATACATAATAGGCATCTTCTTAATCCTAAGAAAAAGGATTCCTAACTTGACACTTGGACGTTGAATGGGAATCTTCACCATAATGCTTGCACATGACACAACTCCTCATAGATGAACTTTCTCCACCTTTTACTCTGTGCATTAAATTATACAGCTTCTTCATCAAAACCTCCATTTAAGCTGATAAGGCCAATGTATTATTTACTATATAATAAGGCCATCTCATCAATCAACTTGTATGCTTCATCTGGTGTCTTCCTCATCAAGCTACCTCTTACTATTGCATATATGGTGCTCCTAGTCGAGGGGATCACTCATGTATAGAAAGTGTTGACCTGTTGCCATGTGGAGAACTCATGACTAGGGCACTGTGCGAACATATCACTGAACCACTCATATGCGTCATATAAGCTTTCATTCTTGTATTTAGTGAAGGAGGTGATCCCATTCTTCGTATTGGCAACCTTGGCATGAGGGAAAGAAACAATCTCAACAACTCATCCCATGTAGTGATTGACCTTAACTACAAAGTGGTGAACCATGCTCTTGCCTTAACTACATTACATCATTCTACACCTCATTCTACCTACACAGGTCACAGATATCTAGAAAAGTATCTAAATAGATGTTCAGATCTTCCAAAGGTAGTCCTTCGAAGTGAGATACTCTAACTATAGAAGTCATTCTATGAGGAATTTTGAAGTTCATTGTTGTGACTCTTGGCCTTATAATGAGAGACATGGGTCTATTATTTTATCCCATGGTTAAATCTATGATGGTTAACTCTCCTCTCTCTTCAGGATGCTGCATAATTTCTTCCTCATGTTGCTCCATCTCTATAAATTGCGCTTCACTCTTAAGCCACTCTCCTCTAACCACTTTTTCTACCTTGCTAGTCTGAGCCAATCTAGCATCCCTTCTTAACTTACAAGTAGTTTTCTTAATCTTATTATCAAGTGGTAAACTCTAGGACTTTTGACCATGAGTGTATATAATCAAAAGAAGACAAACTAAAAGAAAGTAATAATAGAGCTAAGAACTGAAAATAAAACACTATAAAGTAAAGCAATCATTTAAACAACTGAAATAAGCAAATACACAACGAAATAAGAACTAAATATGAGACAATCAACACTATCTAACCTAATATCTCACAATTAAGAATCTCTGGAAACGATGCCAAAAACTTGTTGCAGTCTAAACAAATCAATATAAATGAAAATCTAACCTAGACCAATTTGAGGCAAGCATACCTAGTCAACAAGTAGTATAAAATGGAGTATTCGGGTATTGTACCTAATAGATTCCATGATGCAAGAAATATTAACTTAAATGATGCAAATCACTAAAAACCTAAGATTTGATTGATTCGAAAATGAAGAAAAATGAGCAAAATAGGAAAATATGCAATATGCAAATTATAAACTAAATGCAATTAAACTAGACCAAGTGACTAAAACTGGCTAAGGTGTCGGGCTTTAATTGGATTAGGTACCTCAATTTGATAATAGTGTATTGATTTAGGATCTACTTCACTAAAATCTGTCATAACTAATAAAAGAAATTAAACTTAAGAAGCCTAAAATTAGGTTCGTTAATCCTAGGAATCCTCACATAAGATCATAAAGTTAGTCTACACTTATGCTCAAGTATGTTGCTTAATTGATTCTTTAAAAAATTAAACCCTACTAGTCATGAAATTTAACTACCTAAGGCCAATATCTAGGTGGTCTCTCTAGATTAGGCAAAATAAGTATTTAATTAAGCAAAAATCCATCCAATAACTTATGCCCAATCCAATCTTAGCCGTAACTTCATCCAAATTCAAACTACTCACACATATTAATAAAAAAAACACAATCCATGATCAAAGCATAGGTTTCCATTGATTTAATCATAAAATAGAGTTAATATAAGTTGAGAAGCGAGAAAGACAGACAACCAACATATAGATGATCACTCTCTAATATTTTTTGCATAGATTCGCCACTTGAAAGCTCCACAAAAGAAAGATTCAAACTGAAAATGACAAGAACAACCACAAATAGCAAAACCTAACTAGATGTTGTGAATCGTGATGTGTGTCTGCAACAACTCTTTAGAATGACGAAAATAAGACTATTTATAGTCTCTGTAGGTGGCCTTAGGGTTTTGAGTCTAATCCCTAGTTGTTTCATTGTGATTTGGCACTTAATTTAATGAAATATTATGTACAATGCCTATAACGGTGGGATGGAACTGATCAACGGTGGGATAGAAGGTCGCCGTTGATGGAGCTGATTTGAGCTGTAATGGCGGGCTTATTCATCCTTTAATGGTATCATTGATGGGGCTGTGGGCCGCCATTGATAGAGCTTAAAAGTCATCCTTTATGCTTCAGTTTGCTCCAAATTCATACATAACTTCTCCCCTTTGTTCCAAATTCATTACGTTCCTAAAATTAACAAGAATAACTCACAATTGGTATAGTTCATACATAAAATGGGCAAAAATATAGTAAATTATGCATCCAAATCAATGTAAATAACCTATTAAAAAGGTTAAACGAAGCTATTTTGCTCTCTTCCACGTGCCATTTTACTAACCATCCTTAGCTCCTATTAGTTGTAACTTGCCAACTTGCTCCTGCTTGCTCTAAACATATAAATTGAGCTCTATAGATCATTTTAAGGAGGAAGAACATGTTTAGAAGGAAAAAAAATTCAGATTTAGTCTTAGTTTTCTCTTTTCTTCTTTTAGGTTAGGTTTTTGTTTTTGTTTCTTTTTTAAAATCGTATATTTGTTATTTTCAAGTTGTTTTAAGGATTCCAAAGGGTTTATACATATGATTGGAGGTTGTTTATCATTTTATATCATCATTTGATGCTGTCTAAATCTTTAGTCTCTTGTATTTTGCTCTTTTATTCATATATGTTCAAGAACATGTGCTGTTAAGTTAAATCTGAATCTTCTTGCATATATATATGATGTTTTAATCTTATTTAGAGCTAAGGAGAAGTTTTTAGATGGATTGATTGAGTTCTAAACACATTATTAGATGGTAATATTTGTTTAATTAACTTCTTAATGCTTGTTTTAAGTTGGTCACTTAAGATGAGTTTAAAGATGATTAAAGATCTGATAGTTATCTAGTTTAATCATTGGAAAAATCAGCAAACAACATGATTTTAATCAATACATGACCATTAGTTAGTTAATTATGAGAGTACTAATCTTGAATATGGAAATTAGGATTAGAATTTCGTGAACTTTAAGCCTAATACCTATTAATTGATGAAATAACCAAAGATCAATTTAAGATGGTTAGAGATAAGGCGTTGTCTTAACCATAGCAATGTTTTAAATTAGTGAAGACCCTAGATTATGCATTCCAATCCTTTCCATAACTCAATCAAATCATTTAAGGCCTAATCCTTAGCTAATTCAGTTAATTTGGTAATCCTTAAGCAATTTGAATTTCATTATGAAGTTTAGAAGTTTTTAGGTTAATTTAGGAAGCTAACCTTTAATTTTAAGCAATCTTAAGCCTCTTTAGATAATTGTAATCCAATTTCCCTAATAGTCACACTTTCTCTGAGGGTTTGACATTCTAGAGTTATAAAAATGCTTTACTTTATTACTTGTTGACCGGTACATTACTGTATTATTAGTTTTGAATTGAATTAGAATTGAATGTTAATTACTTGAATTATTTGAGCTTATTGAGTATTAAACCAACAACTTGTAACAATAATACACATTCAGTTGACTGACTCTAATTAGTCGACAACACATGTTTAAACTT
>JAOXYD010000007.1:5152291-5180945 GCA_028565735.1 Pinacopodium congolense
ATTTAGTATTATCAAATAACAAATTATAGTTTAATTGAAATTTTATTATTTATTATTTATTATTTATTAATATAAAATGTAACAACAATAATATTGTGAATAAAAATACATGCAAAAAAATAAAGTTGGATTAATTTTATAAAATAATTTTAATAATCATTAATGAAAGGTAGAAAAGAATATGCTAATAATATTCTTTTTTGGTGTGAAAAATAGAGTTGTGGATTATAATGAAAAGTACCTTAGCATCTCTAAAATAGAGGAAACTTTACTTCATTTTGGAGGAATGGGTTGGAGATGACCTTAATATACACACTGAACAAAGTGAAAAGAGAGACTAATTTAAGTGGGACAATCAATAAACTACAATTTATTGTTCCACTTGTGCATCAATCCGTAGGCATGCTGTAAGCATGTAAGGCGCATGATTTTAAAACATTGTTCAAGACTGATGGATCCCTCATCTTGAATGCACGTGCCTTGTTAAAAGCACACTATATGAAAGTTTGGCTTTAAAACAAATGGCCACATCAATGAGTTCATGAATTAATGCTTTTGGTCAAAACGTGTATAGGGGGTTCTTCTGGGTAAAAAAAAAAAAACGTGTTCAATGAATCCATCATAACACATGTTTTTATTTGTTTACGTTTACTCCTATGATTTTATGTTTTTCTTTGAACAAGATGATTTTGGGCTTGATATTATTATTTTGGACTGTAAGGATTTTTTATTTGGGGTCATCAATGATCAAATGATTAATAAAGTTATTTAAGTTTGGACCAACTTAATATTTTGATTTATTTAAAGTATTTGTATAAAATCAACTTGTTAATTGATTATGTGAAATGTTTTCAATTGGTATCAAAGTATAGTAATAACACAGGTCTCTGCCTTTGCCGTCTGCCTCGAAAAAGAACCAAATGTTTTTTGTTTTTTTCATTTTTGCATGTTGGCCATTCATATTCGATTTATTTTTCTTCGTTTAAGTCTGTTTATTTTCTTATTGCTTCAATCCTTTAAGAGATTGCCTAAAACAGATGCATTGTAAAGTAATAAACTTGATTGAATCACAACTATTTTACAATGGGAATCTTAGAGTTTTGGAGCAAGAAACTTGAATTGGTACTCTAAATGACAGTTTGACACATCATTTATTTTCTTTTATTGTAAGGATGGATTTTGGATGTCCATGAAAGAAATGGGCACGAAAAAAAAATTTAAAAAAGAAATTGAAACTGAAACAGACAAAGACACAGACGCAAGGAAAGTTAGAGAAGATGAGACGTGTGCTATCACACTTCCCATCTGACACAAATATGGAGAAGCAAGTGCATGTGTTGCACATGCCTGCTAGACAATACTGCACTCATACAGCTCACGCGCCCGATGGTTTTTCAACACTATAGGCTTGCATATTTTTTCACTAGTCTAGTGCCATGATAGCCATATGGGCCTTGCTTGTGGACTATTATTATGGACCATAATTAGAATGTTGCATTTGGGTTATTTTGGGTCTTAAGTATTTAAACATATGGACTTTATTGTAGACCCTAATGAAAGTCCTCTTGTTTTTATTTTAAATCATAATTAGTTAATCATTTAATGAATTAAGTAATTGATTTATTTTTTTGGTTGATTTATTGTTGGTTTATATGTATAATGTTACATATATTTTTCTATGCATAATATAATTATGAAAATATTAGTGCCATATGATGATTTTAGTTGGTACTATAAATATTTTATATTATGTTATAATTGCAATTAAATTCTTACATTATAAGTTTTGATTTTATAGATGATAATTAAGTGCATTTTGTAATATATAAATAGTAATCATTAATTATTTGTTTAATTAAATATTTATTGTATGAAAAGCTTGTAGTCACCAAAGTGATCTATCTTGAAAATATTTAAGTAGTCTATCTTGAAAATATTTAGACATTTAATTGTAAATATTTTTCAATTGTTTATGTTTATATGATGTCATTAACAGAAAGGTTATAATAAACAATTAAGATAATTAATTATAAAGCTAGGAAGTCATTCAAAGGTAGATCATTACTTATGATTAATGGTATTAAAGGGACTTATCAACATATTTAGTTAATATGATTATATATCCAAAGATAGCATGCATGTTAACTAGAATATGATTGATTATCCATTATAGTGTATTTTGTTGGCATCATTATAAGTTACATTTATATATTTAAATATCACTCAAAGGAAAATTTAAATACATAATCAAAGTTATTATTTATTTGAATCCATTTAAGTTTCCTCAAAGTGAGCTTTGTGTTATATTTGTAGCATCTACTAATTTTTTTGTTTTAGTAAATGGGCTAATCAAGTTCAATGCTTTGAACTATGTGGATTGGTCTGAACAAATCCAGTTCCAACTGGGTATAATGGATTTGGACTTAACCATAGTTTCACACGCAAAGTTTGCAGGCATAATTGTGACCAATATAAAAGCTAACAAGCCTTTTTACGAGGCTTAAGAACAGTCTAACAGGTTAAGTTTGAACTTGATATGAATGACAATCGCAGAAAATGTTAATCCATCAATGGCTAAAATAGACAATGCAAAGGAGTTCATGTTAATACTTAAAGAGTACTCTTAATCAGATATAGCTGACAAGTCCATAGTCAGGACTTTAATAGGTGAGCTGACAACCAAGTAGGTTGACTAGTCACAACTCATTCATGATCATGTGACATATGGTAAATGTAGCTGTAAAGTTGAAATCGATGGGTATGGTTATGAGTGAGTTATTTTTAGTATTGTTCCAGGTGAATTATAATACCTTTAAGGAAAAGTGAAATCTTTAGGAGATTAAAGCCATATTGGTTTATGAGGAAGGGAGATTAAAGAAAATGAAGGAACACTCCATTTATCTCATGTTTCATCTAAGTAGCAATAAGAATAAACAAGGAAAGATAAGTAAAGATAAGGACAAAGCTCTCAGCAAAGTTACTAAGGACCAAATTCGTAAAGAGAATAGGTGCCACTTCTATAAAAAAACTTGGTTACTTCAAAAGGTATTATCCTAAAAGAAAGCTTAGTACAGAAACAAAGGTATATACTATATTTCAAGATATTTTAAATCAAATTTTATTGAAATACCTAATAATATCTAGTAGTTCTATTCTAGTGCAACTACTCATGTGTCACATGTTAAATAGGTTCCTTTTAATCCAGTTTATAAATGAAATTGAAAAGTTTTTGTATATAGAAAATAGAATGACAGCACGAATAGACAGAATTGGGATGTACAGATTAATCTTGGATACTGGATGTCAACTGTATCTAAAAAAGTATTTTTATGTTTCAGAATGTGTTAGAAATTTAGTTTCTATTATAAAGTTAGATGATGTAAGTTTTAACTTTAAGATTGGAAATGATGTTTTTTTCATTGTAAAAACATAAGTACTGCTTTGGATGTAGTACTTTAATTAATTGTTTATATCATTTCAATCTTGATGTTATTTTTGTTGAATCTCTATTTCATGTTGACCATATTATAGAAAATAAGTGTAGTACCCATAATTAATATTTTGTTTTTTGTAAGATAAAATATTAGATCATATATCTAACGAAAGAGTTCAGAGGTTAGTGAAAAATGAAATCTTATCTTAATTAGATTTTGCTGACTATAATATATGTGTGGGTTGCATTAAAAGAGCAAACTAGACATATATCGAAACATCCAACTATAAGAAGTAGTAAAATGCTTGAATTAATATACACTGACATCTGTGGTCCTTTCAACGTTCCTTCTTGAGGAGATGAAAAGTATTTCATCACTTTTATTGATAACTTCTTACAATATAGCTATATATATTTGCTGCATGAAAAGCCCCAATCTTTAGACATCTTAGAAGTTTTCATTAATGAGGTAAATAGGAAACTAAATAGAAAAGGGAAGATAGTAAGGTCTAATAAGGATGGAGAATATTATGGTAAGTTTGATGAAATTGGATAATATTTAGGCCTATTTTCAAAATTTCTAGCAAATCGAGGCATATGTGCTTAATACATAATATCTGGTACACTGCAACAAAATGGTGTAATTGAAAGGTGGAATTGTACTCTCATAGACATAGTTAGGTGTATGTTAAGTTATAGTATTTTACCTTTGCCGTTGTAGATATATGCATTAAAGATAGCTACACATTTATTTAATAGGATTCCTAGTAAGGTGATTTCTAAGACTCCTTATGAACTATGGACAGAAAGGAAACTTATTTTATGACACTTTCATATTTGGGGTTGGCTATTAGACTTAAGGATATATAATCCACACGAAAAGAAACTTGAAGCGAGAACCGTTAGTGGTTATTTCATCAGTTATCCTGAAAAGTAAACAAAAGTACATATTTTACTATCCTAACTATAGTACGAGAATAGTTGAGTTGGATATAGTTCGATTCATTGAAAATAGTCAAATTAGTGAGAGTGGAGAATTATAAATAGTATATATTCAAGAAAGTCGAGTTAAAACTCCTCTGTCAAATGTAGTTTCCCCAGTTATTGTTCCTTTTATTGTATCACGGCTACATAACATACTAGAACAACAAATTGATATTCCAAATCTACAAGTTGAACATATTAATGCTAAACCAACTAGTGATGCACAAGTCATAAAGGAACAAGTAATGCTATAAGAAATAGCATTACGAAGATCTGTAAGACAGAAAAGACCTGTTATTTCAAATGACTATGAGGTTTATTCACTTGAACATGAATGTGACTTGAGCATTGATCAGGATCTAATCTTGTTTAAATAATCCATGGAATGTAGCAATTCTAAAAAGTGATTCAATGCTATAAAAGAGTTGAAATCAATTGATGACAATAAAGTTTGGGAATTAGTTGAATTGTCAGAAGGTGCAAAGCAATTGGGTTGTAAATGGGTCTTTAAAACCAAACAACTTATAAGACAACATTGAAAGGTATAAAAGTCAGAGTATTTTTTTTCCAAAGGTTACACTTAAAAGGATAGCATTCACTATAAATAAACTTTCTTTGCAGTTTTAAAGAATGACTTTTTAAGGATTGTTATGGTATTGGTGGCTTATTATAATTTATAATGACACCAAATGGATGCAAAGGTCATTTTTCTAAATGGTGATTTAGAAGAAGAAGTGTATATATATCAACTAAAATGTTTTTTAACCACAAAAGGAACATTTATTGTGTAAATTAAAGAAGTCAATATATAGGCTAAAACAAGCTTCTAGACAATGATACCTTAAATTTAATGATACCATTACGTCTTATGATTTTGTAGAGAATATTGTTAATTGGTGTATCTGTATAAAGATTAGTGGGAGCAAGTTCATTACATTAGTCCTATATGTTGACAATATTCTTCTTACTGCTAATGATATCACTAATGATATCACTTTTTCAAAATGAATTTTCTCTTTAATAACTTCAAAATAATAGATATGGGTAAGGCATCTTATGTGAAAAGAATAAAAATATTTCTTGATAAATTATAAGGATTGTTAGGATTGTCTCATAAAGGTTATATCATGAAAGTGTTATAGAGACTTAGAATGAAAAAGTGCTTCACAAGGATAGTTATAATTCAGAAAAGGGACAAATTTAATCAAATGCAATGCCTAAAGAACGATTTCGATCAAAACACAATGGATTTTATTCCTTATGCTACAGTAGTTAGGAGCTTAGTGTATGTACAAGCATGCACTCGACCTGATATCAGTTTTGTTATTGGAATGCTAGGCTAAGATCAAAATAATCTTAGCATGGACCACTAGAAAGCTGTAAACAAAATACTTAGATAATTACAAAGCACAAAGGATTATATACTCACATACAGAAAGTCGAACACATCTCGAAGTGTGTTGATTAATTGAAAAACCAAACTTAATTTTATACTCAAAACCATAAATATACGAGTCGTAACTTGTAGTAAAATGTAGATATCGATCCTAGAGAGAATATATCTAGACACCCTATTAATTTGACTTACACTTTGCTCAAGAAATTGATTTAAACAAATTTAAAAGGATAAGTAAATGAAAACAAACTAATGATAAAAGAAAACAATGCAACCAAAGTCAAAACCATAAACTGAAGCTCGAAGAAAATTAAGATTGAAACTAGGACTTGTCATTATCCCTATTTATTCCCCTCTAGATTGTTGATTCAATTTATGTTTGGCTCTAGATTTCCTAATATTTTAGCTACTTTCTCTCAATGTGCAACTCAATGTCACCAGTTAAATAATCTAGGATTAACTTTGAGATTTCTTGACATGCAACACTTTTCTTAAATATTCAATTAGATATGAAGCTATCCTATAGGTAGTATATCAATATGTTGAAATCTCTTCCTAATACATCAATACCTTGTTACATATAGGTCTATTAAATTCCAACTCTCGTTGTACATTTAACACGAATTACCTAACTCACTCTTTTGATTTGTTGTAGGGTTTAAGTTCAATAGACAACACAAACATTTAATCCATTAAATCAGCAACCAAAGGTTCACAAATAGTTCAAACAACAAATCTTAAAAATAATTTACCCACTCATATTAGAAATAAGTTTAGCAACATCCATATTCTCCAAAATCTAATACATATTGAGAAAACATAAATAAACCAAATACAAAGATGATGGTCTTCCCTTTTGTTTCATAAACTCTAGAAATGGATGCTTAAATAGAGCTCTTCATGGATTGAATCATGCAGTTTGCTTCTTACTTAGCGAGGAAGACATGTCTAGACGAATTGCCTCTGACTGCGCTCTCTCTCCGTGACTCTCCCTTTTGACTTCTGCCTTTTATATCACGTTTGAAGCTGCTTAGGGTTCAAGATAATGAAATTGCGTCGTTTCCTTTATGACTTTTAATAAAACATCGTTGTCCAAGTCATAAAATCTAAGAGAATAAAGCTGGAGCCTTTCCTCGGTCAACCGACCTTCACCATTCAATAGACTGACCTTTCTTATTTGTTCATTCAGTTGACCGATCTTCACCATTCGATCGTCCGACCTTCCCTGATTCTCCATTCATTCGATCGACCTTTACCATTTGATCGATCATCCTTATTTGCTTCTTGCAATTCGGTCGATCGATCATTGCCATTGGGTCGAATGGCCTCTTCTTGTTTGAATTTGAGAGTATGAGTTCTCTTATTGCTCCATTCTTGCTCCAAATCAACCTAAACTTCTTCCAAATTGATCCTAACTTAATTCCAAAGATAATCATGCTCCAAACCTACATCAACATGATCAAAACTTACCTTAAATCAACAAAAAATATGAAAGAAGCGCAAAGATGATCATGCTAAACTAAAACACATAACAGAATTCCTAAAACACAACAAGGTCAACCTAAAATACAAAGGAATACATGCCAAATACTTAGAAAAACACACACTAATGCACAACTATCAAAGCGATAAGTTACTCGGATTCAGATTATATCAGTCATGTAGACTGAAGGAAATTTACGTTTGGTTACATAGTCCTATTAGCTAGAGGAGCAATTTTAAGAAGAGTAGAAAGTAGTATGTTTTTCTACTTCAACTATAGAGTTTGAATTTTTAACGTGATTTGAGGCTACAATTCATGGATTGTGGTGTGTACTTAAAGTTTTATTGTTGAGTCACCAAATTGTAACATGACCCATTTAATTCTTAAAGTAGAAAATTGTTAGATTAATTCTTAAATGGCCCATATAACTTAATAAATTGAGTCCAATAACAAGAACCTAATAAGATAGTTATTGAGTTATAAAGAATATAGACTCAAATAGGTCCAATTATTCCTCTCCCTTTAAACTTATGGATAACGATATGGATTTATTTAGTTTGTATTATGTTAATCAATCCATTATATATATCACATGACTTTCTTTTCTTTTTCTTTTTTTTGTTCTTCCCTTACTGCCATTAAAACCATTTTTCATTACTTAAATTCTAAACCCCTAAACTCATCCAAAGAAGCCAATATGCATATATATATATATATAAGGGACTATTAAAAATTATTTCATTTTATATCTCAAAAAAAAAATAAAAAAGATTCCATTTTGTACACTGAACCCACCCCTTCCCACTCATGTTATATAGGCTTAAATGATTGCAAACCATGTTGTTAAACAAATATAGAAGCAAAGAAGAAAGATATAGACTATATCAGTAACCTGATAATTGTACATCCAAGGCTAAGCATTAAACTCAAGTTGCATCCATTAAAATATACGTCATTCATTTGCAAGCATGAGGATGTATCCTTAATTAACTTAAAATGGAAACTGCGTTTCTTACAATGGGTGGTATCCTTATACATTAATGAAATAAATGATGTATCATATGCCACCCACCCAGTGAACAATTATCTTGAAGTGTATCAACCAACACTTCGTCAACTGCTTTACTCTCCTAAATCTTCTTAGGTTTTGTTACATCCTATCACCATTTTAAATATTTTTACCAACCATGTAAAAATGTTAAATCATATAGTTTGGACATTGATGAATGCTAACCACCCAACAAGTAATGTTGAAAATTGTTTAATTTGGTTTCATAACATCCCAAAGATGCATCATGTAGCCACTTCCTCTTTGTCCAAAAAAAATTTATATTTAGTTTTAAAAATAGCTTGATAACTAAAAACCATGTCAACTTCATGGATGAAAGCATCTGTGTTTTTAAACAATCATTAAAAAATTAAGCAAAGGGACAAGAATAGCCTACTTTTATGAAACAAACTTAAAATACATGTTATAAAAAATTTTAAACCAACCTTAGAATCACCAAGTTCATTTGTTGGAGCCTGGCTTTGATCAAACAATTGATTTATCCACACAACCTCAGCTTCTACAGAGGCTTCCTTGATTTTTCATTGCTACAATCTACTGATGCTCCGGGTATTACAGCTTCTGCTTTTTCTTCATTTTGCTTGCCAACTTGATATCCTAAAGCTAAAGATTCACTTATCACTCCCTCTCGAATAAGTTTCAATGCTATATGTGCAATCATACAAATTAAGAATCAACCCACCAAATTGTATTATTTTATGCATATTTATAACTATAAAACTTTTATTTCCAGGATATGAAATCCATGCAAAATGCACAATCCTCTAAGCAATGGAATATTCTCCTTACCTGTACCCTATAAATCAACTTGATGCACAATAAGGAAAATGTTTAGAAAAGGAAGAAAAAAAAAAGAAAAACCTTGTGGTAAATCTTTTCTATTTGCTTTTGAAGGTTCTTAACTCCTGCTTCTTTGTAGAAATATTCTATAAATGCAAGAAGAGCAGCATTAGTCACTTCAACCTAGGTACATTACATTGTCAATGTTCTACCACAGAGAGATATATCCATTAATATTACATGCAACAAGTAGGTGCAATTTACAATTATAGACAAGCATTCATATAAGATCATTCATAGACCATAGAACAGTTATTCCTCACACTTCTTACTGAGATGGTATGATAAAATAGGTAGGTAGGAGATAGTGTGCTAGAAAGGAAGACAAAATGACAAACCTATTCAAGTTTAATGCCACATGCTTCACATGTAAATTTCTCCAAATAATCTCTTACAATATATATGTTCTCATTAGTGATATAACCAGCAATAGCAACTGCTACCATTCTGTTTAATAGTAGGCCAAGTATATGTGTCTTATTAATCTTTATACTACTATGACATCATTTCCTTTTTTCTTATGCCATCGTTTTGCTCAATCCACTACATTATTATTAGACAAAAGCTTTATTTTACTTCTGAACGTTTAGGAAAAAGTTTAATTTTCTTCTTAACATTTTTGAAGGTATTACTTTATCTCTTAACATTTATAAAATGGTGTAATTTACCCTTTAATGTTTACAGCATAATATAAATTACTCCTTTAATATTAATTTCATTGAGATTTTCTTAGTTAATTACTAACTTTATTAAGATTTTATTAATTAATTATTAGCTAATCTTTAAGGAAATAATTAATAGAATTTTAATTTATTTAATGTTAAAAGAGTAATTTGTACCATTTTGAAAATGTTTGGGGGGATAAACTACACATTTTTCTAATATTAGGGGGTAAAGTACACTATTTTGCAAACATTAAGGAGTGAAATGTTACATTTGAAAAAGTTAAGGGATAAGTTAAACCTTTTTTGAAATATTAGGGGGTAAATCGTACCTTTTTTCCTTATTATTATCTCCTTTATAGATTCGTTTCCTTTATTCACAGGCCACCATTTCGCTCAATCCATTGTTATTATTATCTCCTTCATTTGTTTTTGCCTATCTCATCTTACTTGCCAGCTCTATTTGTATCATTACAAAGGATGATTAGGGATGTTTCTTTTTCTTTTTATTTTCTTGTGTGTGCAAAAGTGAGATGATTATGTGTGTCTAACCTTTTTCTTATTGTTTTTTTTTTTTGCTATATCAACATTTCAAGCATACCTTCAATTTTAGAGTTAAATAGCCTTTTTCAAGCATATTCAAACCCCTTGGCAAGTCCATGGAGTCTAATTCCCTTGCTTGATAATTTTTAAAAGAAATTTGATAAACCTAATAAGCCTTTATAGTCTTACTTGCTCCATTGCCTTAACAAATATCGAGGTAAAATAAAATGTACTTAATGTGCCAATAAAGTCCTAACTCTCTTACCTTGAAAATATTTTTCCTAAACCTAAGTCCTTTAAGCTTGTAGGTTTTTATTTAAAGACACTTCTCTTGAACCTCAACTTTTTAGGCCTTTATGTTTTTCTTATGCGAGAGTGCTCAAGAATCTCCTTTAGACCTAAGGCCTTTGAGCTTGCAAGTTCTTCTTGAGCTAGAGATCTGAAGCGATTTCTCGTTGAACTGAGATCTTTAAGCCTATAAGTTTGTTCTAGAGATAAAAGCATGAAGCTTTTCTATACCTAATGTCTTCTAACTTGTAGATTTTTCTTAAGCTAAGGACTTGAACAAACTTTGCTTGAACTTGAATCCTTTGGGCTTGTAGGCCTTTCAATTAGTTAGAGAACTGAAGGACTTCCCATAAACTTAAAAACTTTATTAATTCAAAAACCTAAGAGACTTCTCTTGAATATAAGGGCTTTAGGCCTATAGGTTTTTTCTTGAGTTAATAAGCTAAAAGGGCTTCTCATAAGCTTGAAGCTTTTGGACCTACAAGTTTTCTTGAGATATGGAGCTTAGGAGACTCCTCTTAGACCTAAGAATATTCAGCATATGCATTTTTAATTAAGATAAGGGTTAGAGGGAATTCTCTTGGACTTGTATTTAAGCATGTAAGTTTTTTCTTAAGTCAAGGAATTAGAAAAACTTGTCCTTGACTCGAGGTTTTTAGGCTAACAGGTTTTTCTTGAGTTAGATAGTTAAAGAAATTTCTTTTGTACTTAAGATCTTTAGCCTACATGTTTATTTTTTCTTCTGAGTCAAGGAGTTGTCCCTCATTTTTCTTAAGCCAAGAAGTTTAAGAGACTTCTTTGAGACTTAAGATCTTTAGACCTACAAGTTTTTATTAAGTTAAAGAGCTAACGGACTTATTATAGACATAATCTTTTTGGACCTATAAGTTTACTTAAGCTAGGTAGTTGAAGAGACTTCTGTTGAAACTAAGGGTCGTTTAGTTCAACTTTTTGTTTTTGATTTTGTGTTCTTTCATCATTTTTTGTGTATTTTTTATTTTAATACTATTTTTTCTGTATCATATTTTATGTTTTTTTTGAGCTTATGTACTATTTTTTTCAATTTATATGTTTAGAAAAATAAAATAAAAAACAAATAAGCCCTAAGACTTTTTCACTTGTAAGTTTTTCTTAAGCAGGGAGTTAGTGGGACTTCTCCTATATTTGAAGTTTTTAGATATACAATTTTTTAAAACTAGGAAGTTAAGGGAACTTCTTCTAAATTTAAGGCCTAATACTGTAGGATTTTTTTAAAAATCCTTTAGATAAGGAGTTACAGAAACTTCTCCTGAATTTTAGGCCTTTAAACTTATGTGTTTCATTTTTAGTTCTTGAATTTGATTCAAATGAAAATGGGAAGTTTCTTTCTTTCTTTCTTTTTTTGGGAAATTGAGAAGTTTTATCTTCATTTAAATGAAAATTTATTTTTTATTTAGACTTAAGCCATTTTAGGAATCTTTTTTTCAAAATAAATTAAATTTTAATTTAAATCTATTTTTTTCATTCCTAGACTACATAAACTTTTCTAATAATTAGATCTTATGCTTAATGTCTAAATGCTCAGAATAGGCTCAAACTAAAATTAAATTATATTTTATTTTATTATCCATCTTTTTTTTTATTTGCTTGCTTATGTGTTATGATTGCTTTGGCCAATAATGAGTACAAGAAGGAGAGAGAAAACTAAATGAGTGTTTTAATGAAATAATTTTTAAAAAACCTCTTTTAAAACTTTTAATGAAATAATTTTTCAAAAACCTCTTTTAAAAGTTCATTTTTATTTAAAAACTAATTAACTAAAAATAATAATTTTAGTCACGTAGTAAGAATAAAAAGTAATAAGACTTGTAGGCTCGTTAGCATTAATTTTACATCTTTTTACTTGATTAATTTTTATATTATTTAGTTGGGTTCACAATTCCATTAGGAATGCTTTTCTATGTTAAGTTTAAGTTCTTAAGACCATTAAGAATATCACATTTATTTTTACATTTTATTTCAAGATAGGGCCCATTAGCAAAATAGGTTTAAATCTTTAATTCTTTAGTTTTAAACCTCACTCCTTTTAAACATTAACCATTCAAATCCACTTCCCTTTTCTTTAAGCAATTTAAATTACAAAAGTCTTCATCCTAATGATAATAAACATAATCTTTTTGTTTTCAATTGAATCCCTTTAAAAATTTTGGTTTATCAAATTCTTTTAAAATTTTAGATAATAAAATAAAAAATTTCTAGGTATTACCTAAGTGAAATTAAGAACTCTTACATATTCATTTACATACTTTAAATTTTTTTTAAATTTATAGATATCACTCTAGATGTTTTATCTTAATTCCTAACTAAATTGCAAATTCTTAATCATTTAACTAGTCATTTTATTTCTACTTATTTAGCATGCTTTTATTTTCTTTTCACTCAATTTTCTTTTCAAAATTATCAAAATTTCTAAAAAAAAATTTAGATTTAAGTTACTACTTAGGAAAATAAAAGAAGATGTTTAACACCTTATCTATATGTAGATTGACCCTTAAACTCATTTCTTTAGTTAGAATCTTTTTAGTTCCTTTCTTTTAGTTTTTTTAATCTATATTTCTTTAATGACATAGGGTGGTGAATCTATTAAACATTTATTCAATTTTTGGTAGTAGTTTTATTAAGGTAATTAAAAAAACAATGATTGGTATAAATGGCTATCAACCATCAAACTTACCCCTTCAAATGTCATGTTCTAATGGTATTGCTTGCAAGAGTACCGATAAGGCTCCTTTTTAATGTTTGATGTGTAGTGTGAGTTTGATCTTTATTATTCCCTTGATGCCTTTCTTGTAATAATTATTGAACTTGTTGTTGCAATATTTGAAATTCAGTGATTTAGTCCTCAGGGTACTAGTTGGCTTAAAAAGTTTTAGTAAGTTTGTTCTTATAAGTTTAGGAGATAGATCACTTTTATGGATTTTTATTATACTTTTTTAGGTAAAGATAAATCAACTAATTTGAGATTTTCTCAATTGAGAATATTTTAATATTTTCAAAATATTTTCCCATAAATAATGTTAAATGATATAAAGGTCAATGTTACATATCAATCCCACTTATTGCCAATGAACTTGAAACTGAAATTTATGAGTTATTGTGGATGGTTAGATAAATTTATTCCTTACATTATTGTTATGACTTTTTGAAGACATTAAAGGTGAGAGTGTCAAATGGAAGAAACAAACATTAACTTTTATTGTTGTTTATAACCTACAGTCATTATGACATATTCATTTGAAGACATCCTTTATCTTATATATGTATATTTAATCAACTAACTCATAAGATAAAATGTAAAAGATAGTTATATGTTATAAATAAAATTATGAAGAGACAACAATTATAATAATTTATGTTGCATTGATGTATTGTACCTCAATGAACTTTATTTATTATTATCTTAAGATTAGATATTAATAGAGTGAAAAGTTAGCATGCATTATGTTTTTTTCTTATTAAAAAAGTAGTTAATCTCATAGATTAAAGTATAAAGATACTTAAACATATATGCAGGTGTTTTTTACAATGAAGTATAAAAAACATATTATACTTCTTATGAAATATTATTTATATAAGAATTTCTTATGAAATATTATTTATGTGTCAATGAAGTATAATATTTAATCCTACTTAGGATCCATCTTATTTAAGAGTAGCTCGATTAATATTCATTAGACATGGTGTGAACTATATACAAGTATTTGAATGCTTAATATTGGATTTATCAAATTAAAGTATTTAAAGAGAATGTTCTATTATTTTTAATTATTATTGATTTAAAAAATCTTTAGTCAATTTGAAATGAAACTCTGAAAAGAATTTTCAAATATCATTAAAAGAATAAATTAGTAATGCTTAAAAACTAATATGATTGTATTAAAATTAATTAAACACTAAAATTTAAACTCTATGCCTAATCCAAATATTATACGGTGAAATGATTGATCGTGAAAAAAGTCATATAAGAATCTATTAGTCAAAACTACTATTAACATTCATAATATTTAAATGGCTATAATTTGTTATGAAGTAATAATCTTGACATTTAGATATAAATTATTCCATTAGAAATTTAAGATAAATTACAGGAGCTAATTTATCTAATTTTAAATATAATGTAGAATAAAAAATTATACTCATTGTAAATTGTAAAGTTTAAGAAGTTTACTTTAAAAAAAGAGTTTGAGAAGTTCTATGGTCAAATATAAGATATTTGAAAAAAAGGGATCGCTACTTTAAAAAATGATAAATGTGAGATACTTGAATTTATTGAGAACTTATTGGTATTAATTACAAGTAATTGAAATTATAAATATATTTTAATTAAGTTACTAGAAAACCCTAACCATATTATAAATATATGTATAGTAACCAGGAGTTAGCTCTCCTAATGTGTTCCTCTCGACATGCTTGTGATAATGAGGATATGTTATAGAAAATCTATGATTTTTTATTAATAACGAATATATGAAATTATTTTATGATAATTGAAAAAAAAAGACTTAGATTTTGATTTATTGTATCAATTTTTTTAATTTTTCTTCATTTGATTCTTTGAGATCCTTCCTTTTTTTCAAACGAAATGAACAATGATAGAATTAATGCGATTCCCTAATCACATTTTTGGATATTGCCCAATGTCCAAGCTATTCATAAAAGGAACGCTTTTTAAAAGATTACGTGGTACAATTGAATTGACCATACAAATTACTTCTCAATATAATTTCTTTCAAATTCATTAAAATTTCATATACTGATTCTTAGATATTTTAGAAAATTGAGTGCTATTTTCTAAAATTGTGCACGTATGATTAGTCCAAGTTATAATTTTTATTGGTATTTATTAACACAATCCTTGTATTTAGTTGCCAATGTTGAGTGTAAAACCCTGTGTAGACCATCGATGATAAGCCGAGGCAAGGAGAAGTTAACATCAAGTCATCATTTTTAATCCAAAGGGTGGTTCTACCTTATTTTGATAATGACAAAATTTTTATTACTAATATATTTGATAAGTTTGGTATGTTAAGTTAAGGTTTAAAGAAAAGATGTAAGTTTGGAGTAAAGATCCACCTGAATATGAACATGCATGTTGCAATATGTTGAAGTGTATAAAGACCAAAGTGACGGAAAGAAGAACATTGAATCAAAATGTTTGATGGAAGTTGCAAAGAGGAGTGAAATTGATAGGTTTTGTAATATAAGTTCACAAGTAAGTCACCCTTAATCTTACTATAGTGTCTAAGGGTTCACGTCATACATATTGAATTCATGTTTAGCATATTAAATATATGGTGTATAATTAAGAGGTATTGTATGTGATTATTGTATGTGAAATCTTCTTGATGAATAGATGAATGCATGTATGATTGGATATGTTAAGGTGTGAATGAATTAATAAATTGGCATGACTTGTGTTAATTAATTGAAGCATAAGTGAATGGATTAGTATGATTTATGTGGTAAGTCTTGATTTGTGTGATTTGTAAGTTATATAAATTAGAAATTTAGTTAAGTATGAGGTGCATGTCATAAGATAAAAAATGGAAGTATTAGGATTAAGAAAAGTTGGCAAATTAAATGAATATAATTGTGTTAAGTTGTATGATTGAGTATGATTATGTGAAATTAAGTTAAGAAGTGTTTGAAATGTATTAGAAAGTTTATGATTACGTTAGGAATTGATTTAGATTGGATTGGATGTGTTTTGATCAAGTTTTTATGTATTTATGAGAGCTCAACGATAATTCTAGAAGAGTAGAATGGCACCGTTATTAACTCACATTGAAGTCTCTCTTTTAAAGATCAACGACAACGTACAATATCATTAACAGTGCCATTATACATTGCAAAAATTGCTATAGTCTTTATGTGATAACGACTAGTTTTCAACAGTAAAATAATTTTAGTGCTCTAAAATGTTAAACAACAATCATAAATGGCTAGTTTGAGGTACTGGACCTATAAATAGAGGTTTTACGTTATTTTTATGTATCAAGAGTGTGAAACAAGGGATTTAAGCATTGTTTATAAGTTTGTACTTGAGTTTAGTGTGAGTGCTGTAAATTTTGGTTGTTGCATCCATTTTAAGTATAATGTGAGCACTTAAACACCTTGATGAGTCAAGAGTGGCATTTAAGAAGGTGTTGTGCGAAGAATTTAAGGCTTATGTGTTATTGTGAGGTTATTCCTTAGCTTTAAAAAGAAGAGTTTATTGAGATATTAGTTTTTAGCTTAGTGAAAAAGAATTGTAAAAGTTATCCTTGATCCTTGAAAAGGATTTGTAATTTGTTTTTTGTTATAGTGAAAATCCCAACAGATTTTTGGGAACTAGATGTAGGAGAAAGTAAACCTCTCCGAACTAATATAAATTGTTTGCGTCATTCTTCCCTATACTTTTTACACGTATGCTTTTAATTTTATAAATTGTTTATAATTGTTCATATTATTCATACAATTATTTAATTGTTTATATTGTCTATATCTTTATATATTTAGCTTCTGCAATTGATTAGAGTATTTAGTGAATTAAGAATTGTACTAAAATATTGTTTAAGCTTTTGAAAAATAGAAATATTAGTGAACATAGGACAAATAACTTAGACAAAATTTTTAAAACACGTAATTTACCCCTCCCCCCTTTTAAGTACTATAGGGACTAACAAACATGAGCTTTATTCTTTAGTCAACATGTGCTATTTTCTTACAAATTAGATTGCATTTAAAAATTTTGTAGATGTATAAATGCAACTAAATCTTTTTTTAATCCTAGACTAACATTCTTTTTCAGTTAATAAAAGTTTGAAATCTTGAGTTATTAATTGTTGGAGAATTAGTAAATATGAAACTCTTTTAAAAGTTTATGGACTCGAGTTATTTTAGGATTATAATTGATAGTTATTTTTTTTGTTCCATCTATATTATGAAACCGAACATGAGATTTTTTCATCCAACTCCTCTTAAATGAATTCTAAATTCTTTTTTATGGAATTATTAGTTTTCGAACACTTATGTGGTTATAGTGATTTGTCGCTAATTTATTCAAAAAATTGATTCCATGAAAGATTTATTAAAAAGGGAAATTAAATTTTATAATAAGATAAGATAAGATAAAGTTTATAATTAATATTGTTGAATCAAGGGAGGTTTCAATCATGTGTTTTGATGATGACAAAACATATTTGTTACTAATGTTTAAGTTTTTTTTTTTTTGTGTTAGATCGTTTCATTTATGCAAAATGTGCAAGAATATGTAGTACAACTTAAACTAATAGAGCCTTAAAGGAAATGAAGAATTAGAAGCAGGCATTGAAGTATTAAAGTGGAGATCAAGAATAAAAGCTCAAATTTGCTTATAAGTTAAGATTGAGTCATAAGTTATAAGTTTCCGTGATCTTTATCAATGCTTGAAAAGAGCCTTACATTTGCATGTCATGTTTACTTAAATATTTGTATATAGGTTTTGCATAAATGTTTTAATGATTAATTGAATTTAATAATGAAATTGGCGTATTAGAAATTTATTTAGAATACCATATAGGTTTAAAATTTCATGATCAAGAAGAAATTATGTGAAATTGTATGAATTATTTTTAAAGAAAGCCTCTTAATGAGTCTAAGTGTCTTTAAATATTGTTTATGTGTATTTGAATTTTTTAAAGCCTAATTATGATTTGAATTTTAGTTTATGGAAGATGTATAAAATATTTATGAAAAGTTTTAATTTGTTTAAGAATGAAAAGTTTTTGTAATCAATGTTAATTCTTATGTTTAAATTAATTAGAAGATTTTGGAAATTAAAAAAGCCTTAATATATGTTTTAAAACTTGTTTGAAGTTATATATAATATTAGGAATTTATTTGAACAGCTTTGGATTTGGTTTTATTCTTTTTTTGTGTTTTCTAAGACTTAAACGGTGGGTGAATAAGACTTAAACAGTGCCATTTAAGTCTATGAAAACCTAAGGTTAAGTCATGACAACATAATGAATAGTTTTGATAGTTTTGGTTTTTAATCAACTTTTTGACTTTCTAACGGCTATTTCTCAATACCAATAGCTTTATTCACTCCCTAACACTATATATAAGTGTTCTAAGCCTTTCATAATGATCTTTATGAAAATTTATCAAATATTTTGAGCTTATAAATTCAGGTTTACCAAAACTGTTTTACTATTTTGTTGCTCTTCTTTTATTTACAGTTTTCTTGTTTTAAATCCATTTCTAGAGCTAAAAAATTTATGTTTTCATTTTATTTAGATACTCATGAGTTTCCTTGAGCTAACAATTGGATTTTTATATGTTTATTTTGTCATAATGAAGTTTATAAAGGCACACATATATAAGCTGTCCAGTTTTTTAGTGTTCTTAAATTGTCCTAATTTATTGTTCTTATTTTAGGTTTCATTTTTATGTGCTTTGATTTAATTTATTTCTCTAGAGTCTCTTGAACTCTGAGGAAGTTGTTTAACTTGTTTTCATGATTTTAGAAGCTTCAAAATGTTTGTTTATAAGGCTAAAATTTTGATAGCCTATATTTTGATAGGTTGCAAATTCATTTGTTTAACTTGATTATTTGATGCTTTAATTTCATTTTTGTTACATCAATTTCTTTGTTTATGATTTATTAAAGTGTTAGGAAGCTTTTTATATTATTTGTTTATCTCTTAAGGGTGCAAATTTGTATTTATTGCATGAGCTTTAGAAAAACAACAATTAAGGTGTGTTTTGATTACTTAATTTGATAATTTGATTTTGTTACTCGGTGATTGTGTTCAAGACTACTCTTTACCATTAAAATAGGGTTAATAGGTTGCTCTTCATCTAGGTTAAAGAATATTTGAGTTATGTTAATTGTTGAATGTGAATTGAATTGTTTTATGCCATTATATGAGCATTAGAAAGTGTATAAGACATAAGCATTGCATTGATTGCATTTGAGTCCTTTTGAGATTAATTTTGATTAAGCATTTATTAAGTTATATAAGCATGAATTGAGGCTTGGGTAGCCTAAGTTTTGGGGCTATTTTAAGAGGTTAAATTGGTGTATTTCAGTTTTGATTTAAATAGTTAATCTTCACCTATTTAAAGAAAAATTGTAAGGGGTTACTCTTCACTCATTAGAAAATAAGATTGTTGAGTTCCTCTTAATTCTTATAAATCAAAATTGTATTAGGTTCCTCTTGATCTTCATAAACAAAATTATGCGGATTCCTTTTCACTTTTATGAATAAGATTGTTGTAAAAGTTACTCTTCATTTTAAGGAATATGGTTTTTAATAAAATTTCCAACAAGTAATTAGAGAGATGGCGTAATATATCTTTGGTATAAACGAATTTTTATAAATTTTAGTGTTCCTCTTTTTCCTTTATCTCTTTATATTATGCAATTGTATTTATTTTATTCTTGATTGAATTTGTTTAATTCTTACATAAGCTTTGGCATAATATATAAGTTAAATCTTGATTTAGTGATTCATATAGTGACAATTGATTTCAATTGTTTAGTTTAAGTAAAGTATTTTTAAATTCTCAATACACCCTTCTTGACCACTATAGGGTTTATAAATATTTATTATATTTATATATTAATCATATATAATGTTAATTTACAAAAAAAAAATGTTTTGTTATTCATGTGATGAGATCAGTCATTGATTGAAAAATGGGGAGGTGGTTCCAAAAGCAGCGATATGGAATTGATCTATTATAGCCAATCGAAGCCAGAATGCCATGTCCTCAACACGTGGAAGGGCAGGCAATCACAAAAAGGTAGATTGCACAAACGTCTATAGTTCAAACTGAATCGCGTTGGCTTATTATCTTTTCAACTATTTTGGCCATAGTATAACTTTTGTTCTGGTCAATCAACATAAACTCAGTGCTCCCACAAAGAGAATTGGCTAAGCTGAGATACAGGATGACCACATGACTTGATGTGAGTTGGAGACGGTGGTTGGTTATCTGGATAGCACGCTACACATGGTCCTTGAACCTTGGAAGTTTGTGTAACGATATAAATACAGCTACTATACTTTCTGAAGTTTTAAGGAACTAAAATGACTTAGAAATGAATAAATCGATGGTTACGTTTTGGTAGTTGAAGGAGCTCCTTTCTCAGTACCAAGCTCTGTACCGCAATCTTGTCTTATGTGCAACATAAATGGGATGACACAGACTTTAAAAGGGTCTAAAAATTGAAGGCTGTAATGAATGATGCATTTTGAACGAATATTTCCCAGTTTACGACAGCAACAATTCGAAGGAACTTTTTGGTAGTCAATTCTCACATCAATGCCATAAGAACTATGCTGTTACATTTTAGAAACTTATGGTAAAGAGAATGAAGCTTTTTCAGGCTTTAATTGGCTACTGCATCCAGAATACGACAAGGGAGGATCAGTTCTGAATTATCAACAGCAATTATTTAAAGATCTCCGCCACAGCCAATGACATACACTAACAACTCCATCAAGTTGAACAAAGTGAAACGGGACAATTGAGCGGCAACTAGGGAAAGAACAAAACTCTCGAGCATGGCCTGCTATTCAAATTAATTTATCACCTCTCTAAAATTGGACTAAAATGCCTAAAGCCCTCACCTCCACATGCTGGATCCCGAAAGGATATCCATTTGTTCCGTCCCTGCGGTCACCAAAGTAGTATGTACTGTTGAATCCAACTTTCACCGGGATCTTCATATCTAAGCTATAAATCAGCATGTTCATAACTTAAACCTTTTGATGCAAATGAAAAGTGCTATTTTACATATTTCTGACTTCAATTAAACTATAGGCAGGTGCTTTTCTTATTCCTACATCATTCATCAAATGTCTCACATTTTCTGCGTCTTCCCATCTCCCTGCAGCGGCATAAAGTTTTGCCAGCAGAACAAAGTTCCCCGTATTCTCTGGCTCAAGCTCAAAAAGCCATTTTGCTGCAATTTCTCCTAGTTCAACATTACCATGAATTACACAAGCACCAAGCAATGCACCCCAAACTGCATGGCTGGGCGTAAATGGCATTGTTATGATTAGATCGTAAGCTTCATTCAATCGACCTGCTCGACCAAGCAGGTCAACAATGCAAGTATAATGATCATCACCAGGATTGGTTTTCTGATCCTTGAGCATGAGCTTAAACAAATTCAAGCCCTCATCAACCAGGCCAGAATGGCTACAGGCATGCAGCACAGATGTAAAGGTTATTTCATTTGCCTTTATTCCAGACTGAAGCATTTGACTGAAAAGTAAAACAGCAGTCTTACCATGCCCGTGCACCCCATAACCACCAATTATTGCACTCCATGAAAAAATGTCCTTGATTTCTTCAGGGATTGCATTAAAAACCTTGTAAGCAGACTCTAAACTTCCACATTTTGAATATATATCAATCAAGCTTGTAGCAATTTCTATTGTTGAAAGAAACCCAGACTTTGTCAAATAACAATGCAGGTTCATAGCTGGCTGCAAATCAGCAAGAGTTGCATATGCAGGAAGGAGACTGTTGAATGTTACTTCATATGGTTTTACTCCTTCCACAAGCATTTGTTTGAATAATCTTATTGCCTCAGCTGCAAGACCATTGTAATTGTACCCAGAAAGCATGGCACTCCATGGAGCTGCTCCCTTCCTTGAAGTTCTTGCAAAGACTCCAAAGCTCACCTCAATGCGATTACATTTTGCATACATGTTAATCAATGAAGTTTCCACCACAACTTCTGAATCTAGCTTTTGGCTCATTACCCACCCATGCAAGCAACGACCATCATTCAAATACTTTAAATGGGTACAAGCAGAAAGAAGCGACGCCACTGTCACTGAATTGGGACGAATCCCTTCAATCTGCATAGACTTACAAAGTACCAATGCCTTTCTCACATCACCATTTAAAATATACCCATTAATCATGGATGTCCAACTTACCACATCCTTATCAACCGTCCCATCAAAAACTGATTTTGCCTGTTCCATACCACCACACTTCACATACATGTCCACCAAAGCATTCCTAACTACTATATTGTCGCCTAAACCCTTCTCGTCCACTGCTGCATGAACCCTTCTTCCCAAATTCAATTTCTTCAAATAAGCACAAGCTGGCAACACAGAAACGGCAGTGGCAGCATCAATTTCAACCCCCAAATCCACCATTTGGTTAAAAACTACCAAAGCCATCTCCGCACATCCATTTTTATAGTACCCATTAATCATAGTATTCCAAGAAACCACACTCTTTTCCTTCATGGCATCGAAAACCTTCCTCGCTTCCTCTTTTTGTCCACAATTCATATACATTGCCAACAAAGAATTCTGCACAATCGTGCCCGCACCGAACTTTGACATTAACATCTGCCCATGAATCACTCTACCCAATTCAGCCAACGATAATTCACCGCAAACCTTCAAAACAAGTGGATACGTATATTCATCCGGTGCACAATATCCCAACCGAAGCACCTCCATAAACATCTTTAACACATCAAAATACTCTCCTCTATCAACGCATATTCTCATCATGTGATTGTACAACAACGCCCCTGCCTGGGGCAATTCATCAAACAGTTTCCGCGCATATCTAACTTCCCCGCAACGTGAGTAGGACACCACGAGATATGGGCGGACGTCGTTGGCAGAACCCTGTGATGAGTGAAGGATGCCGGCGGTGATGGTAAGGCCATGGAGTAGTTTAACTCTGGAGAGAGATCGAGTGGCTGCATAGCGCTTTAAGAGAGCCTGGAACTGTGCGGTAGTTTGGGCGAGTGAGCGTTTCGCTTTGAGCAAAGCTAGAGACGGTTCATTCATCAACGTTTTGCTTAGCACCAAAAAGCTAACCCGTTATAGGAAACTAACCTACGAGAGCTCATTATTACGGTCCGACCGGAATGGGTGGACTGAACATGCTGACAGTGTTTTCTTTTTTATTCTTTCCCGGTTATGTATTTAATTAAGTTCATATATAACGCGAGCCTAAATTCTAACTTAAATGTCATTTTATATACGAGCATTAAATCATGTTCAAGGTTGGTATGGACTTTACGTTAACAAAATGAATACGAGCTTACTGATTGCCGAACTCTTTCTTTAGAGTTTCGTGAAGAGGGTCTCGCTCCTAAAAAAACACGGGAATAAAAAAGAAATGGACGTAAAAATTTTCTCATTACATCTTTATTGAATTCAAATATCGATTGATATTGATCGTATCAGTTAATATCAAAAAAAAATTTTAAAATTTTTTAAAAAAATTATATTTAGATCTTTTTAAATTTGAAGTTAATTTAAAATTTATATTATATAATATATTTATAAACTATTTTATAAATTTTATAAAATTTAAAAATTAATTTATAATTTTAAAAATTATTTAAAACGGTACCGGTATTGATCAGTACCGGTACAGTACTATTTTAAAAGCAAATTTAATATCAATACCAGTACAGTATTTAAAACATTGCATTAAACTCTTAAAATCTTTAAAAAGTTGATTTATCAAACTATAGGAACTTGATAGCCTATTTTCCAAGAATTCTGCCGAGAAAGCTAATATCACACGTGTTTCAGTTATCTTAATTATTGTCATCCACGAGCTATTTGATTCAGTTGACAACCTAATGCTCATTAGGTTTATTATGTTAGTCCAATTATGAAGTTTAATTATTATTTTATATTTTTACTTGGACTTTCATGATTTTTAATTCAAAAGCTATTAAGAATTTTATTATGATTCTTAAAGAAAAAAATAATCAACATGGTTTATAAAAATTTTCAAAGTTATCTTAAATTTTCAAGAAACGTTACTAGAAAAATATTTCTAATGACCAAAATATTCCTTTGATTATCGAAATACTCTTCTAATGATTGAAAAAATTTTTAATATCATAATTTGATGATTTATATACTATTTAAAAGTTCTCAACATGTAGATTAACTATCGTAACTATAAGAAGTTCATATTCTTACCAAATTGGACGAGTTGATGAAAATATCATCAAAACCCTAATCAAATTTCCTTTAATTGGCAGCAATTCCGACATTTTCTAATAATGGAATTTTAGGGGTTCTACTCCTAGCATTGTTGTGAGTCAGATAGTGATATGACTTGCTAGCAACATTCACTGGAGACGGTGAATTAGCGATTGGTCATTTTTGTCATCCTTTCTCTTCAACACTTGTGATGATTAAATTTTACGAGGATTTTAGTATATTAGGCTAGGTTTGGTAAGAGGAATCAATTGGTATGATTATTTGGCTAGTTAGGGTTACTGGTGGTAGTAAGATATGATAAGGCGATTTCTGTGAGTAATGAAAGTTTTTTTATGTAAATTTCATGATTTAACCATATCAAACACTATATCCATTTAATCAGCCAATTAAATTATGGCATGTAACAATTATAAACTTAATTCTATTAAAGAATCAAATCACTCTGTAACATATAAAGATTATAAATATTTTTTAACATCTTTTATATTCTACATTTTGTCTTACATTATGTTACACAATTTAATTTATGACTCTGTTTACCTGGTAGATTTATACTCATAGTCTGTTGGCTCATCTCATAATAAAACATATCATCATAATAATTGCATAGGATACCTTTTTATCACCATAAATACCTTAGCACCTCCTTAATATCTAACAAATAACAAATAAGGTATTTTTTAAGCCTGGAATGCCCTGTTACTTATCTCAAGGATAGGTATCTAGCAAATGACACATAAGATATTTTCCACTTTTGAAGTATCCTTATATCACTATAGTACATAATAAATAATATAAAGAGTATTTTCTAGTCTTGAAATGCTCCAACACTTGTCTCAAAGATGGATGCCTAGTAAATAATGCACATGATATTTTGTATTCTTAGAATATCCTGGCACCACCCTAGACAGAGCTTTATTCCAAAATAAAATGTGGACATGGTTGCCCGCTAACACTTTCACTTGAAGAATTTGAAATTGGATCTCTTAAGTTGAGAGGAGCAATCCAAATGAGAAATAAAAAGAATCGATGTTTTGGTTACATAAAGAAAAGGATGGAATGAAAATGGGTAAAGCATGATGGAGGGGATGGCTAATGGCTTAGGCGAGGCTACAAAGAGAACAAGGCGCTAAAAAGGTTCTAGAGAGATTATGGGGTAGAAAAGGGTAAGATTTGGGGCCTCTATTCGAAGGCTCACTCACAGCTTACCTTTCACATAGAATGGAACATTTTTGTAAATTTCTAATTATGCATTAGCTAATTATTCTGGGTAGAAAATTATGAAGTTTTCAACATAAATTGATTATTTAAGTTTAACTTTTTTTTTTCGTTTATTTTGAGGATGTTATATTGGTCATGATTACCATCATTAGAAATTTACAAAAATACCTTTTTTATATAAGAGGGGGTCATGAATTCCCATTTAGTTATTTTGCTCAGAAAATTATAGCGTTTTCAACCCAAACCAATTATTTCAGGGGTCGTTTTGTATTATTGTTGGTTGTAATTTTTAATTATAATTTTTGTATTTTTATATTAATTTTTGTGTGTTGTTTTCAGTTTTATACTATTTTTTTCAGTTTTTGTACTGTATTAATGTCTTGACTTTTTTAGTTTATGTGTTGTTTTTAAATTTCTTTTCAAGTTCCTTTTATTGTCACTACTTATCCATATTCAGTTCCTTCATCATTCTTGATGGCCTTGGAGATTCACTAAAATGCTTAAATATATAACAAATATTAGTTAAATTTCATATTATAAAAAAATTATGAAAAATGTAATTTTGACAATAAAATGAGACTTAAAACTTGCATTTAGTTTCTCTTATTTTGATTAAAAAAATTATAAACATTAGTATTCAATATAAAATTGTATTGTTATAAAATAATTAACTTAGATCTCAATATTTTATAAGGTAAAGATTGCTTTCGTATTAGCGAGAAAAATTTGAGTGTTTTTTCAAAAGAAAACGAAAAGAATTGAGTGAATAAGAACTTATATTTCTCTCTTTAAATCAAAAAATAAAAATCATTCAATCAAACCAATTAAAAAAATAAAAATGATCATTTGGAAAATGACAATCATTGAGTTCTTTAAAAGTAATTTGTTGAGAAAAATAAATAAAATAGTGATAAGTTATAGCAGTAAATAAAAAAGGTTTAATATAATATTAATTTGATTTGGTTTTAAGGTTCTAAAAGGCTAATTCTTAAAACCATATATTTTTATTTTAAAAATTCCTTATTTGAAAAATCTATCAATCATTCTTTTGTAAATTATATCAAATATCATAACCTATGAATTAAAAATCAAATATATCTCAATTTTTTATGTAACATTAGATATTACGATTTATTAAAAATGTATACCTACGTATCCCATATATTGAGATAACTTAATAGTATTAAATTGTTATTTCTCTAAAAAAATAATGTCCTAAGAATTTGAATATGGAGATTTGTACAGGTGTTAATAATATTTTAATACACTATCAGTCAAATTTTTTTAAAAATATTTCTGGATGAAATTATTCTTCTAATATCTAAAAATTGAAAAATATAACAAATCATTAGAAAATTTACAAGAAACAGGACCAAACGTTGCTAAATTTTGTAGATTGCATTAAAAAAAATCTTATGAACATAATGGTGAAATCTATTTAAATGATTTTAAGTTCTATTATTAACAATAATGTAGTGTTACAAAATAAAAGTTGAAATAATACTTAATAAATTGTTAAATAGTTAAGGGTAAAACCTTTTACGTTTTATCAAATGTTTAAATGGAAATTTTAAAAAGATTTTAACATTTATCAAATTAAAAAAAAGATCATAGTATTTATAAAAAGTTCAAAAAAATCTTGAGACAAAAATTTAATTTTTTGATCAAATTTTGTTTATAATTGCTGATGTAATAAATTTTTAATGAATTTATATCATAGTAAAAACACATGTAAATCTTTAAATATGTTTCAAGGTTTAATTTGATTATTTAATATTTGAATTTTTGTGAATATTTTGCAAAATGTAGTCTTTTTTAACACATTTAAAATATTAGATTTTTTTTGTTATCACGTATTAGCCTTTTTTGTTAATGGACTTGAAGTTTCTTGGGAGAGAATGTCTAAGACAAACTTTTGTATAGAGATAGGGATATCAATCTGGTGGTTAGGTTGAATTTGGGTCAGATCATTTGGATTCGAGTTTAATCGGGTTAACATCAAATCGGGTTCAGGTCGGGTCATTTCAGATTCGAGTCATTTTAGATTGAACGGCTTTTGGGTTCAGATCGGGTTAATTTGGATTTGGGTCAATTTCAGGTAGGATAGAGTTTGGGTCGAGTCAAATTCAGGTCGAGCTAACGTGGGTTGACCCGTCGGGTTAAATAAAGTTTCATATATGTATGGATAAAAAATTGGTTTGTCATTTTCCAAATGCAAAATTATAAATAATAATATATTTAATTAATTTTTTGAGATAATTATTCGTAATACTTTTAATAATTAAAAAATAAGAATTTTAATTTGTTTGTTACAAATTTTAGGGATAATAGTTATACAGGTGAGTAAACTTTTCGGATTTTTTTAATTGAATGAGCAATCTTTAAAAATTTTTAATTGAGTGACTAAGGTTTAAATAGTTTTTTATTTAAGGTAAAAATATTACTTCCGTTAAGTTCACATTGACGTGGCAAATAGGCTTTGTCAGACTAGCGTCCATATGGTAGTGCCACATCAACATACACGTGGACACCCTTTACCTTAAACAATTTTCAATTCAATGAGAAATTTTTTAAAAATTTTTCAATTAAGTGAAAAACTTTTAAAATTTTCAATTAAATGACTAACTTTCAAAATTTTATTCAATTCAGGTCAAAATTAATTTTTTTCTTATAAAAATATTAAGTGATTAATACATCAAAATGTGATTAGGAAG
>JAOXYD010000007.1:5181045-5192743 GCA_028565735.1 Pinacopodium congolense
CAATATCTTCAATTTTGACCTTCAAACTCCAAGCTTTCCATATTGAATTCTTCTTAAAACATACCTATCTTTAAGATTAACATCATAAAATTAGCCCATTAGTAATCAAACATGTTTTGTTATCATTAAAACCAAGATTGGAACCTCCCTTGGTTCAACAGTAAAAATAAAATTTTAACTAACCATATCAAAAAGAGAGTTGAGCTATTTTCTATAAGACATATTATATGTAGTGTTGGTCTCCGATAATACTTAGATGTTGTCAAATTGTTAAAGATTTTGCTACTTTAAAAATTCATCTTAATAAGATTATAATATGATGATGATGATGATGATGATGATGATGATGATGATGGTAATGCAATTTAATATAAAACATATTAATACGTATGAAATAAAATATTATGGAGAGAGAATATGCAAGACATTTTATAATAGTATGGCAAACAAATCTTACTTACTTCTACTCTCTAAGTCTCTTTTAGGGGCCATCTGGTATTATTTTTATTTTTGTGTTGTAATTTTTTTATTTCGGTTTCTTATATTTAGTTTTTTGTTTAAGAAAAACAAAAAATCATTTGATTATATCATCCTTTTTTTAATTCTTATTCTATCATTATATGTTAATATTAAATTTTAATTTAATTTATTTATTATTATATTAAATTATATTATTAATTTAATTTATTCTCATTCTCATTCGAATAAAAGAAACTAATATTTAATATAATTAAAATATTTCAATTAATTTTATATAATAAAAATCCAAAATTAAATATAAAAATTACATTATTTCATTCTAATTAAATATTAAAAGTTATCCATCAAGTTATAATGCTTTAATCTTTAATCTTTTTTTTGATAAATCAGTAAGAAATATCATTTCAAAAATTAAAGAGCTATACAAAACAGCAAAATGCTCTAGTTCAGTTAGAAGAGGCAACCTACCTTAAACATCTACAGGATGCTTATATCATAGTTCATTAGACAAAAAAGAGTACGCTAGCTATACAAACAAGCCTTAACGATAAGATCAACACTAAACTCATAAAAAACTAACAAAGATAACCTAGTAAAAGTATTAACTCACTGCATCAGACAAAAAGGATGCAATAACTATATAATCCAGCCTCAGAAGAAAGAAAAATAGAGGGAATGAAGAGCATAAGAAACAAAAACAAAAGATGCTTTTTTTACCTACATCACCCTACTTGGATGTTGGTTCATTTTTAACTTCCAGGAGAGGACCTCAAGTTATTTCCTCTAAGCCTTTTCTTCCTCCTTCTTTCCTACTTAAATGTATCATATATGGATATTTTCCTTTTATTGAAATTTATCAGGTCTTCAGTCTCATCAAAGAACATTTTATTTGAACAGACTTCTATGGATGGATAATCTAATGGTAGCTCATGCTCAAACCTGGTGGGAGAAGCTAAGCTCCAAATACCCACTTTTTCCATTATTTGCATGATGATCCTCATGATTGATCTAGAAAGGGAGTCTTATGTTGAACTCTTTATGATTTGAGTAGTTCTTTTCTTCACGAGTTTATCTTTTTTCCCTAAATGTTGTTCTTCTTGCAATTCTTCTCTTCTTGTTAAAGTGTGTAACAAAAGGAAACTTCTAATCATTCTCCTCTATCTTAGCTTCCCTCCTCTATTTTTCTCTTAGATTAGATAGCACCTATAAAAATGAAAATAAATTAATTACAACCTTCATTAATATAATCATTCCACAATTTTGTAGCAATTTTATCTCACATTTAAGAAATAGTCTGAAGTTATACTAAAGTGATATTATATTTCATTTAAGAACTTACATCTTCATTTATACTTTTAACAACTTGATCTTGACATTCTATACAACGATTAATAATTCATCGATTGTTTATGCATCTTGATAAAATTATGTCTAGTAGAATAAGTAATAATGATGTATCTTTATTTCTTCATATCATACTGAGCATATTCGAAAGTATGGGGAATCTTATTTTTAAAATGTCAAAACATCCTTCAATAATATTTCTTAATGAAGAATGCATGTAGTTAAAAAATTCTTGTGGACTTGATAGTCTTCCTCTTCCTTTATAATCTCGCAAATAATATAACTCATCTCAATATGGTGAAATAAATCCAGGCATATTAGTGTAACTTGAGTCAACAAGTAGAACTTATCTAAACATCTAAAAAAACATAATATTAATAAAAATTAATTGTAATAAATATCTTTATTTAAAATAATGTAATACTTTGGGAAGGAAATGGCTTACTAGATTTGTAACTGTATCTAAAAGAATTTGAGAGTCATTTGCAGTACTTTTCCATATAACCATTACATATGTGAAATACAAGTTAAATGTTCAACAACATATAATAGTTTGTATTGGATCAAAATTTTAACCCTTATATGGTTTTTGTTCATTGGTTGGAATATATGTATAGATATATATATATACCATCTATTATTTCTATGCAATTCTAGAAAATGAAATAATATTGTTAAAATAAATAATTAAATATAAGGAAATGAAACTAGTAACAAACTATATGAAATTAGTACCTGCAAATATGCAAAGTATTTTGAATTATACTGAATTTCAAGAAGTGTACTGGTAAAGGATGGTAGAGTGATGAATCATTTTCAAGATAAGTAACTGCATATTGTCATCAAGAAAATTGCAACTTGTTATTCCACAATCAAGTTTTTAGATGGTTTTGGTCCTCCCACAATTTTTAATTCATCACATAAATTCAAGAAAATTATTTTGGACATTCTTAAATTCTCATAAATTCTTATAGGATTCCTATTCAAAATTTTGAATTCCAGTCATGACCTGGTAATGAAGAAGTTTTACATGGTTGCTTATGTAAATGAAAATATTCGTTCTCTTCCTTAATATGTGAAATAATCCTTTAATCATTTCCTCATGTAAATTTGAGTCGAAATTTGATAAGGAATCTATGTCTTTACAATACTAAAACATTAATTAATTAATAGAGGATTCATGTTGAATATTCATAGAAAACATACCCTAAAAATATTCAAACCATGAAGTATTTCACTATATAAAAGTTTTTAAATAAGTTCAATTTGTTGTAACATAAAAATAAAACTATAAAGAAAAAACCTATTCCAACTTTCTTGCATCTAAGATCCTTATAAAAATCTAGCAATAAGTCAGAGAATCTTGAAAAGCCTTTATTGCTTTTCCATATTACACACCATTAATACCTAAACCATGTACGCAATCTACACGTTTCATTATTAATCTAATCTTGTGATTGGATGATAAAGCTCCATTAGCATTATTTGCTTTGGATGATGTTGTCACCAACTTTTTCTCAAGCAATTATAGTGTTTTTTTTTTCAAATTTTCAATAATTATAAGCAACACATTTTATAGAGTGGTTAAGTTTGTCTTCTCTGCTTTTTTCTTCTTTGGAGATTTCTTTTTTTTTTAGAAGTAGAATCTGCAACTTCTTCTTCTTCTTTATTGAGCAAGTAGAGTTCTTCATCACCAATTCTACGCCCCCCTCCCCCTCCCCATTATCACTCTTTGATGAGGATTTCATTGATAGATGTGTATGAAAACTAGTTGTAGTAGTATATCCAAAAATGAAATGCGTCTGTAAATTCCTTACATTCTCTTTTCTTGCAACTATGAGAAATTTTATGCACCTATAATCATGAATATATATATATATATAAGGAAAAATTATAATATGATATTTATAAACAAATAAATATTTTTCCTTGAATAGATTTTCCCAATATGCATCTGTAGCATTTGACTTCACCGATGATGGAATTGTAACCAATTCTTGCTTAATTGAGTAAATTCTTAAAATTCTTCATTCTTGTCCTCAATAAATTAAACTTTTTCTTCAATTAGAGATTAGAATACTCTTTGTTGAATTTTTTTTAAGACCTGCATTCATATTCTTTTAACCAAATTTAGAAAAGGTGGTATTTGTTTAATTACCCTTCTTAACTTTGTCGACTATTAATGAAATCAAAAGCATTTTTATTTCATCATTAAATACCAAATCCTTCTCACTTAACACCATGAAATCATTAGAAACATTCATATTACAAAGACCTTTTATCACTAAAAATTAATTAGAAGTTCATGAAAATATTATAACAAGATTTAGAAATCCCAAATTGAAATAACCCTATTTAGAAAACTAGCAATACAAAACATAATCTAGTTGCACATTAGACATTAACATAGTTCTAATTTTTCAAGCCAACCAACAATCACTTAAAATTAGACAAATTATAGAATCTTCTTATTCTATTAAAATTAACAACACATAATTAGGAGTCATATAAGTTAATATCATTAAAATAAACCCAAAAGTTCCAATAACTACTTTAAAAATAGGCATACACAATGTCAACACCTGATTTCACTTTCTAAGTTTTATGGAAAGCCTCCTAAACACTGTCGTAAACCAACCTACATGTTGGAACATTTGATTCTTAATCCTTCATTTAGCATCTTGATCTTCATTTATCATCACTTGTGCTCTAATTTAGGCTTTAAGTTATATATGTTAAACATCTTTTGTTCACATTTATCATGTCAAAACAATAAACACAATAAAATTATTAGTAGTATGGTTTTGTCATCATTAAAATATAGGTGCAACCTCTCTTTGTTCAATACTGAAAAGAGAGTTTCTTCCTCTTCAAACTCATCAACTACAAACATTTAACTAGTTCATCATATTTAAGATCATGATCATAAGAATAATCATCATAATCCTTATTATCATTATAAGAATTTGAGGTAGAGGGAACTTCATCTACATTGTTGACCATAAGATATATGTGAGCTTTCTTCTCTTCTAAATGCTCACTCTCCCCTTCTTCCACTTGATTAGTAACTTCATGAATAACCTCTAGTCTACTCTAAATCTCATTGGTCACAGCCACATTTCACATAGAAACTTCATTGAAAACATTTTTATCTAATGTGCAAAACAAAATATGTGTAGCATTACTATTTAAAGAAATAAATTCCTTTTCATAAGCATCTTATTCTTATTTTAATTTAAGGACTCTTTGCCAATTCACTACTTCCGTGCGAATACAAGGGCCATTAGAAACAATTTCCTATAAATCCATACTTTTTCCTATTTTTGTTATTGTTGCTATTAAACAAAATAGGTCTATTTATTTATTCCATATTAAAATTTACTCAAAAATTTCGTTAAAAATTTATATATATAAAGTAAGACTAGCTCTAATACTAATTGCTAGCACAATTCGTGCCTAAGAGATTCAAGTTCAAGTAATTTAAAAACAATCACAATAATAAGTAATTAAAAGGAGTGAACAAAAGAGAGCTTGCAAATTAATTTTTATATAAGTTTGATTACAACCTATTTTCTATGTGCACTCCCTAATAGTTTGTTGAAAATTTCATTATAATCGATTTTTTTTAAGGTAAAAAGGTACCCTTACAACCAATCTTCTTATAAGATAAAGGGAACCTTACAAAATCTTCTTTATAAGGGTAAAGAGCAACCAACAATAATCCTACCTTCATTGGGTGAATAGTAACTCTATAAAATCAATAATCTTACTTTTAAGAGGGTGATTAGTAATCGTTAATCAGAAACATCAAAATTAAATAATTAAGCCTTGACTCAAGTACACGAAATCTCAATAACTTATTTGATCAAAACAATGCACAAAAGCTTGTAAAAACACAATGAATGCAATCAAATGAATTCATAAGAAGATTGGATGTAAGATGATCGATTTCTCATTCAAAGCTCTCAAAATTTTAATTTAATTCACATGACTTTCTCTCAATTCACTAATCCTCCAAAACCGTCTTCAATATGTTCAAGACCATAAATTTATGCTAAAAATCATTTAAAAGGACAAACTAGTCATTTAAACTAAAAAAGCTATTACACATAAGGAACTAGTCATTAACCTACACTATTAAACATGATTGGCGATGATTAGTCAGCTAGTCTTTCTAATTCAACACATACTAGTCTATCACTCTAATCTCACTAATTAACCATTCAAGCTACATAACATTGTTCACTAGCCCATTTAGGGGTGCTATTTTTCTTCTATAAGCTTGGCAAAAATTCTTTAAAAAAACTTTACAGGATCCTAGTTTCAAAACCACTGATCGACTATTGTCTTAGATCGGTGAACGGGTCTCATTAAAATTCATATACTAGTTATCTAATCTTACCATTGGTTAACCAATGCTTCTTCATATCAATTTCCAGTAATTGCATAATTTCTCTAGATGTTTCAAAATATCCTAAAACTATTCCTTTGCATAAAAATTAATTCAACCAAGTTTCAATACTTCACGAAAATATTTTTAAAGACCAATATCTTTCAATTAAAATTAGAAACTAAATATGTCTTGGTCTATAAAAATTTATGTATTTTTCAAACTTTTTGAAGTTTTAAAATTTTTAAAGTTTTTCAAACATCCTAAAATCACTTTTCTCATAAAATCTTGACCCCACCAATTTCCAAAAGTTTCTCAAAGTGATTTAAGACACAAAAACCTTTCAATTAAACCTAAAAACAAAATATTTTTTGGCCTATAGGATCTAATGCACTTTTTCAAAGTATATGAAATTCAAAAACTTTTGAAACAATTTCAAACTTTTCAAATTTTTGAAATCCATTCTTTTCAACTAAACTTAAACACTTTTTAAGAAGTTTCCCAAAACATGACACCGCATCAAGAGGGTTTTCTTTAAAAAATATTTCAGAAAGTTACTTCTGATTATGAAAATTATATGCAAAAACCTAATATACAATTGATTATACAAACATTGAGCAAGCAATGCATACATGCATGAAAGAGCCCTTGAGAACATCGAAAAGATCAAAATAAGAATTACAATAAAAATTATAAAGGTCAACTTATTAAACCTTAATTATTTTGATCTATCACTTGATTTTTACTTCATTATTTACTCTACCATTTTCACTTTCTTTATTTTGCTTATCATGTCAAATTCTCTTAAACTTCATTCTTTATTCAAATATATCTTCTTTGGGTGAAAAATGTGTTCATGCAATTCATCCAAAATTATATCTTTCAAAGTATACCAATAAAGTAAACATAGTAACAAATCTATTTTGTCATTATCAAAACTTCGATTAAAAGATTCCATTAGTTCAATAGTTACTATTTATAAATTTTTTATATTTTTATAAATATATGAAATAATTATTGCATATTATTACATAATTATAACATATTAATGGTATTATTATTAGTATTAGCATAGAATAAAATAACAAAATTAATGAAATACTTAATTTAAATTCATTTTTGATTAATATATTGTTAATTATCAATGAAATATAATAAATTAATATATAATTATTTATGAATAAAAGTTTATATTATACATTAAATACTTATATACTTTTTTATATAAGTAGTAATAAGTACATATAATAAATCAATAAAATAATAAGAGTTTTTATAATTTTATCAATTAATAGTAAAAATTAATCAAGTTAATTATAGATTAATGACGGAAGTACTTTTAAAAAATATTAATAGAAGTATGAATTATAAATAATAAATAATAAATCAATATTATTTTTATTATTAGTATTATTAAATAATAAACAAAATTTTTTAATGAAAAACTTAATTTACTATTATATTAAACTAATAAATATATTATTAACTATTAAGAAATATAATAAATACTAATCCAATTTATTTGACACATACTACCACTGTAATTTGCTAATTCTCAAGTATTGTTGGTTTATACACAAAGGATCGAATACCAGTACAAACAGAAAAAAATCGATCAGTTTATGTCGAACATGCCGAAAGTTGGTATGATCAAGGACCTGTATTGTGCTGGGTCGTTATCCCAGCCGGTACTGATGGTTGGTATACCGGTTAAAACTAAGGCTATTTTGTAAATATTAAAGTTTTTAGGGATCAAACTGCAAATAGCCTAAAAATTTTAACTTGACTAGTTGACCGATGACTATACTAGTTGACCAATTCTATATATTAGTCCAAAATCAAGATTATTTTATAAATATTAAAGTTTTAGAGGATTAAAATGGAAATAGACTAAAAATTTTAACTCAATTGGTCGATTAATAGCTACACTAATTGACCCATGCTCCATTAATCTACCAGTTGAGCAACTGGTCGACCATTTGAATGACTAAAATACAATTTTGCTTCTTTTTTCTCCTCTCACCACTTCTTTTCCTCTTAAAGCGATAGATCTTCCTCTCTTTTTTTTTTTTTTAACATAAAACTCATATATTTAAGTTTAAATTTTAACTTCTTTTCTTCGTCTCACTCTCACTCCGACAACCTTAAAGTTTCTCTTAAAACTCCAAACAATTACACAGCATCCATTAATTCTGGCCCATGTTTGGTAAAGCCTCTATTTTGAGTTTTGGTTTTTTTTATTTTTTTAAATATAAAAAATAAAAAAATACATTAATATAATACCAAAAAAAAAGTACAAAAATTAAAAACAAATACAAAAATCCAAAAAAGCACATAAAATCAATATAAAAATACAAAAATCATAACTAAAAATTATAACTAACAACAATATCAAACGAGCTCTTGACTTCCATCCTTTTTTCTTTGACAAATTTTCAAATTTTCAACTAGATTTCGACATTTGATGAAGCTTTAATATTCTTCGAACATCTACATTCATTTTCATCAATCAATTTAAAGATTTTGAGTTGAAATTGATAAATTTCTTCATTTTTATTTTTACAAAATTTTAATTTTCATTAAATTTTCATACAATAATTAAAAATTAATATTTAATTCATCAATTTTAAGTATTATATCAAATTCAAATTTAGGTTTAAGTTTCAATCTTGAGAATTTTCAAATTTGAACAAAATTATACAACATTTTTCCAAATTAAATGCATGTTTATAAAATTGGATGTATAATTAATATAATCAAATGCATCAAATTTAAAATTTTCTCAATTTAAACATGTAAAAACTAAGAAATTTTTTATTTTTGATAAAATTATGTTATAATTTTCAAAATCAAATGTACATTCGTAAAATTAAATGTATAATTAAACTGATAAAATCATTACAAATTTGACAAAATAAAGTTAATTCAACGTGAGCCGTTCTCCTTGAGTTTCTGATTAAGGCAAAGATCAAGGGTTTGAACCTTCCTCCGTTGACACTTCCCCTCTGAATCACCTGCGCCTATCATACGTTTGTATGATTTAACCGTTCGGTGTAATAATTTACCTAATGCACACTCAAAAGATAGCAATTGTAAGTTTCGCCGTCATCCCAAAAAAAAATGACGAATTTAAATTTTCCTCACAACTTTGAGACGGCACTTCCAAAAGTTCTGCTTTGAATGGTTCCGATTCTAATACTTTTTAAGAACCACGACCAACATTCACGCTTCTTATGACGGGCTACATTAAAAAGAAAATGGTTTGATGCTTTGAAACGAACAAGCGTAATCAAAGGGCGAAGAATGAAATACTTGAAAAGGAAAATCACACCGCCAAAAACACTACGGCACGAACAAAATGATTTTTAACTCATCGTCCTTGCAAAGCCCCTCGACATCATTAAATTTCAAATAAGTCCAAAGAACACAGTCGATCTCAAAGCTCTCTGAGAAAAGCGTATTAATGAAAATAGAACAATTACTCTAGTCCCGTGATCCTATGAATAAATCAGTAACGTTATTCTTTGGGACTTGAAGAATTCGTTGACATCACATTACTCTCTCTCCACTTCTTCAAGAATGAGGGCTTTAGTTGGCTTTCCCAACAGATCAGTGTACTCCTGGAAAGGAGACTTGGTAAAGCGCGTTTCCCTCCAGAAATCGGGTGTCAAAAATCCATAGGTTTTCAGGAGACACTCAAAGGTGGCCTACAACCACAAGATATCAACACAACTAAGTTCCATCAGGAAACAAAATAGCAGAGAGGCAACTTCTATTAACAATAAACCATTTTTTGTCTTGTCAAGAGACATATGAAAAAGAAAGATTAATCAAATTTCTGCTGCCATTTCTTAAAAATATAATTACATTTACAACCATCACAAGAAACCCAAAAAAACCAATCATGTTATGTCCTATTTGAAATAGGGTAAGGCCCCGTTGGTGGCCCTCCAGGCCTCCAGTTACAGCAATGTAAAACACTTACTGATATGTACCCATTAATACCAAAGCTTCCAATCTTAAAATCTGACGCATAAAACAAGGTGAAAGAATTTTTTTTGGGGTAAAATAGACCAAAAATTAGGATAATAATAAGTTACCTTGACGAAATTGCCAAGAGTCTTGGTGGAGCCACGAGAGGACGTAAAAACATCCTCAATCCCAGCGAACTGCAGAACCTTTTTGGGGACACGTGCAGCAACAATACCAGCTCCACGAGGCGCCGGAACCATCCTGACGGTGACGGAACCACACTTTCCGGTTACCTTACAAGGCACAGTGTGTGGCTTACCGATCTTGTTACCCCAATAACCCCTCCTCACAGGAATCACCGAAAGCTTAGCCAAAATAATCGCTCCCCGAATCGCAGTAGCAACTTCCTTAGAACACTTTACCCCCAAACCTACGTGACCGTTACCATCTCCGACGACGACAAAGGCCTTGAAGCGCGTACGTTGACCGGCACGTGTCTGCTTCTGGACCGGAGAGATCTTCATGACCTCGTCTTTGAGAGCTGGTCCAATGAGTAAATCAATGATTTGGTACTCCTTGATTGGAAGTGAGTGTAGGTAAATCTGTTCCACGCTTCGGATCTTTCCTTCTTTGACCAATCGGCCAAGTTTGGTCACGGGAACCCATTGTTCTTCTTTCTTCTCACCCCGTGCGCGACGGCGGCCTCGGCCTCCGCGGTCGGCACGAGATGCTCCGCCAAATCCGCGTCGGAATCCCCTGTCTCCTCCACCTCGCTCAGCCATGCTTGGATTGGTCGCAGATACGGTGATTTATGGCTCAAAGAGGAACGGCAACGATTGTATGGTGGCGACAGAAAAGGTGCCGCCGCAATAAAAGAGAAAGGCTTGGTAGGGTTTTGGGTGGATTATATAAAGGGCTATTGGGGTATTTTACAGTTCATTTGTTTTGGGCTTATCGACGTTGAGATAGAAGAAGGATAATAAGAAGACAAGTCACTGAACCCTAGTAATTTTTAAAATTTTTCGGGGTTAATAATAAAAAAAAATGATCAATTTTTATACATTTTTCAATTAAATAATTGACAGTTTAAAAGTTTTAATTGAAAAGGATCTAATTTGGTCTCACTTGACTTGACTGACTCGATCCAATTCGTTTCGGTTTATTCAAACTTTTTTATTTATTTTAGTTAATATTTTAAATATTAATCATTCAATTGAAAATTTTTTAAAATTTAATTATTTAAATAAAAAATATTAAAAAATTATATTAATAACCTATTTTAAAATTTTTAATATAGAATTCATTTCATAAATGAATATTTTTACATAATATTTATAAAGACATTTAAAATATTTTGATTAATAAATATTAATTAAAATAAATTAATCAAAATATTTTTTACTTTTATAAATCAAAATATTTAATATCACTTAAATTTTATAAAAGTAAATTTGAGGAATTTCTTCAAATTTATTTTTTTATATGACTAAATTCAAAAATTAAAAAGTATGA
>JAOXYD010000007.1:5217026-5234692 GCA_028565735.1 Pinacopodium congolense
AGCTTAATTTTTAAAATTAAGTTCAAGCCCATTATTTTATTTAATTCTTTCCTTATAATTTATATATAATTGTCATATATTTTAATTCATTTAACTTTATATTTTTATATCTAACTTATTATATTTGATATTTTTTAATTTTTAATTTTTAAATTCAGAAATAAAAATTTAAAATTAATAAAACAATGATTATAGTTAAACTGATAGTAAACCGTTGGTTAAATTGTAACCGACGATTCTCAAACTGTAATTTAAACCGTACACTTGCGGTTAGGTTAAGGTTTATAGATTTTCATAAACTATAACCGGCAGTTTTATAATTGTAACCGACGGTTTATTAACCGTGGTCAAGTCTCACCGAAAGTCACATATGAAGTTTGAACCTCAAAATTTTCTCGGTCTCATACCATTTAGTCAAATATTCAAATTTAGTAGCATAAATTCGTAGTAGCAAATAGATTATTGATGTGATAAAATATTATTAATAGAAAACAGAGCCTGATTTTTTTAGCATATAGAAATTGGAATAATTGATTTGAATAAGTAATATTAAATGTATTAATTTAGATTGATCTAAATATTTAATCATCATTTTAAAATACTTCATTGCATTTATTGAAACCAATATTTTTTATACATATATATTGAGAAGAATGCTTTCCATACATACATACATACATATATATATATATATATATATATATATGTGCATATATATGTTTCTAGTCATAATATTTCTAAATCATGACTTGCGGTATAATCATTTTAAAAGTAAATAATAAATGATGGTAGAAATATTTTTTTGCAGTCTTTTGATTAATGTCTGAATTTAACAATGGAATAACTTTGATACAATTACGAAATTTGTTTATCAGAATAATTCATACTCTTTTTAATAATTAGTAAACTAAAATGAGAAATTGTATTTTAATTTCATATTAAAAAATAAGAATGACAATTGAGTATATTTTATATTAGAAAAGAGCTCAGTGACGTTTTCTAATGATGAAAATAGTTAAAAGTTAGTGGTTTGTGGAAAATCATATATATGTGTATATATATGTATCCTTAAAAAAACAATACTAAGAACTAACTAATAAGGTTTGGTCGGATCACATGCTTGTTTAGTATGTAATCCGAACAACTAATAATGGAAGCTGCTTTTGGAAAGCAAATTTCCAGTCCTATTGTTATGTGCATATATACATCATTCCAAATGAGTGCACAAAAATATCATAAAATAAGTCTAATTCTTCCACTACATGGTCAATATAAGGATGCAAATCTAGTAGGATACTCTTTAAATAAAAACGTAATCACGCTTATATTTAATTTTGCACTTTTTATATTAATTGCTGGCATTTTAAATTTCTCTTTCTTCTCGTAACATTTAAATAACAGCTCATATATAAATGACATCGAGGTGAAACAAACAAAAGCACGCTTCAAAGTTCAAGATAAAACATTTGGAATACGGGCTTAGGACTTCACCTTCTTCCGCAGAGTATGCATTTGCCAATGTTTCATGTTGGTTTATTTTCATTTTCTTGCTCATCTTAGCGCTGCATCAAATTACAGTGAGTTATTTTCTTGTAAACTTCCTTCTGTATTTGCCTAGTCTTGTCTTAAGTTATAGTGGAAGATAATGGAGAAGATTCAAATCTAGAATCAGAGTTTGGATATGTCTTGCTCAATTAGTTAGAACCCCTTCAATTGGATTTTAACAACTTTGGAGCAGTACATATCCTGAGTTAGATTTGCATTTTTTCCCAAGTGCAAGTTCATAAGACTTGTAATCCCCCTTCAATTTCCCTGCAATTCTTTCTTCTTTCTGGTTCTCCTTTCTTTCTTGATTTTTGGATTTGTTCATTCCAAACTTATATATGTGGAAAAATAATATCCTGATAATTTTGAATAGAGTAAATAATCAACTGTTCTACGTTTATAACTAAGTTCCAACCATTCTATACATGTAATGATGTAAATTTAATTTTTAAATCGATATATTGTTTTGTGGAGATCAATAATCCATTACATGCAAATCGAGTGCAACTTATATAACACTCAACTAAGCAGGAGTTCACAGAAATCAATTTAATTAAAACATTATGATTAATGCTGCTTATTCCTATCTTCGAAAATAAATTGGATTAAATCTCTTAAACCAAAGAATAAGAATTGAATGATGCTATGCATATCGTACACTTTAGTAAGACTATTTTATTTAACTAATTTAGAAATATCTAATTAAATCGAAACACAACAGTTAATTGGCTAGTTGTAAGTTCATATTCCTCTAATCTTATAATATGAAACTAGCTCACATGCTGATTCAATTTATTCATTAAATTGACCAGGAAAAGAAGATGATTATTATTATTGGTCCTCGTAAATTTGAAACTTATGAAATATAACAGTGGAAAGAAGTAATCCATATAGTTGGTAATAGTATAATTATTTTTTCTTTTTCAGAACACATGATTTCAAAGTATAAGTGTGTTTGCGAGAGTAAGATTGGACATGTCCTTGTGATATTGCATACAACTTATTTTGTTTATAAATTAGAACTCACCATATGATAATTTTTAAAAAAAAAACCAGTTTCGTCTGAGATCAAGATGAATGGTTGCCCTTCTTTGTAATAACTATCTACTTATTCCATTGTTAATATATATGATGTTCTAAATTTTTTTTTGTGAAATTAATTTAGTCTTATTATGTTAACTTTTTGTTCAATCATTTTCTTTATGTATTTATTTGAGACTATTTATCTAATGCTAGTAAAAAAAAAAAGGAATAGTTATTAAAAGTAGATTACTATATAGTATATTTTAATAATAAAATTTTTAATGCATTTGTTTTATTGTGATATGTAAATAATGAACTGTAATGATCTTATAATTTAATTAGAACCCATTGGGTAATACTTTTGAGCATCCAACGAATCCAGTCATGAGCAATAGTTCAAGCTCAAATGATGAAGGTCTATCAACCTCCTCCACTGTCGCTGGGGCACACGATCGTTCTCTTATAACCATGAATGTACGTACATTGACTTATTTTCAAGAATCTGAAATCAAGTTAGACTAAAAGGAAAGCATTTAAAATTATCTTACCCTGTTAACTAGGAGAATCGTTAAGACACAAATACAAGCATTATTTTCCATATAAAGAGACTCAAATTAGACTGCTGAAGTCAATAAAAGATGAGCATCCCAAGTTAAGTCTGTACTACTATGTGTATATATATATAACCTAATTTGATGAGTGTGATTAGGTGAAACCATGTCAACAGGAGACATCTTCAACAATCAATTGTGCCCAACAAGCACAAATGATCTTGAACGTTGGGAATGACTCTGTGATTCCTTTCCAAAAAAATGGATTTCATGTTGAGTATGTAATTAACATCTTGATTTTACATCTCATTTCCTTTCTTGAATAATTTCCTTTTTCTTTCAGTACATTGCATTTGGATATCACAAAAATAATATTGTTGATTATAAATATATAATATAGGCGACAAACAATGGATATGCCTGGTCATGGGGCAGCATTACCATTAGGAGGTGTCGAGAACTCCACCTACAACTTACCCACATCAAATTTGCCTCCCGAGTTCCGCTTGGAATCTTCTTGCAGACTTCCAGTTCCCCAGTTACATCAGGTACTTAATTACAAGGATGTGATTCAGGGTTTCTTGTTTTTTTTCTTTTTCTTTTTAATAACAAATAATTTATATATATCGACTACCTAGAACGGGGAATCAATCAGAACACAAGCCTATATGTGGTGAAAGGAAGTCATAACTTCTAAAACTGAAATATCGGTCCTATTCCTGAAACCTTGAATGAATAGTTTAAACTTTTGTTAATGATTTACATCTGAAAAGTCTTTTTATTTTCAAAAGAAAAAAAAAAGAATTGCTGGTTGATTTCCTTGGTGGTTTGTTAACGAATTTTTAGGATCCACGCGGAAGCACTGATATAAGGGGAACGTGGAGTAATCGGCATCCCGGCAATCAAAGAACCATGAATGAAAGTTCATCAACAATGAGGTACATATAGTTTAATTTCCGGCAATTCATTTCTTTTCTTCATGAGCCAATCGGAAGTCTAGTCTGCCATTTTATTGTCTAAAGAACATAGGAGAAACTAAATCAGACACTCTATACATTGGTAATTTACACAAGCACTGTAACTAACGTGGTATCATTATTTCCTTATTCTGCTTTACCATGCTTATTTAGACAATTGGGTTCCTACAAATTATTGTTTCATTTCCTGTTTTAGGTCACAAGAACCTCATTTTCAAGATCTATTGAGTGAATCCATCGGACCAAGGGGCTTTTATCCACCTAGAGCCATTTCCTTCCCATTTCAGCATTATGATACTCCAGTTCATCAAGTATGCAATGCATGTACCCTTTTATTTCTTTTTCTCCACAAATTACTAAAAAAAAAACATATTTCTCACTTTTCTTAATCCATTCCAGGTTCTCAATAAAATTTTGCATCTTTTAAACATGTTGTCTTTAGAAATCACTCAAACATTCGATATTGTTCTCAAAACATACACTATTTTTAACCAACATTGTTAGCTCCAGCATAACTTACGGTGTATGTGATTTTTTTTTAATTTAAAATTTCAATCAGCACATTAAAAACCTGAATAGACATAGATTGTTTTTATTTATTTAAGGATTAATATGAATAACCCACTTCAGGAATTAACTTTGACAACTTGATCCTAACTTTTAACAGTTAAAATCATTCGCACATGGAAATGGATGTTGGTGAAATCACGGCAATGCATTTAAACATTTCCGACATGTTTAACCATTTAGGAACAAAGATGAACTTCCTTTAATTTTTTCTCTGATTTGACATTTGAAAAAATATCAAACTTTTAGGTTGCTAATTGGCCATCTCAATTTCAGTCATCCACAAGTCCAACTAATCTCGGTGCTGCCAACTCAAGGTATTTATATTTTACTTAAATTTGATAAATATTATTTGCTTTGGCTTATGAAATAAGTGTACCGGACAAACTCAATCACATGTTAGAAAAGACAGTCAAAAAGAGAATTTTATTTGGAATTTTGATCTATAATTTTCAGAATCTTTACATAAGAAATTATAAAATAAATATTTTCAACAAAATTTTGAATTAAAAAAGATTAGTCAATTAAATATGGACCAAAGACTCAATCTAGATATAAGCAAACTAATTCAACCACTATGCCAGATGTTTTATTCTATTTAGTTTTTTTATGGACACATAAGTTGTTTTAAATTCAACTTGTTATTAATATTGAAAGGCTATTAATATGAGGTATTCATTTACATTAGATTTTAACATAGTAGAAAATTTAAACTGATGGGCGATATGAGATTAATGCATTCCTGCAGGTCACACAACACTACAGTTTATGATCCTATGTATGATACAATCGGTCTGCCCGTGGACCCACATTTAAGAGTATTTGTTACTAGGCGTGGCCATGGTATGTCGTAATTTTATAATTTATCACATCAGCATCTTAATTAATTAATCTCCATTATTTTTTCCTAATAATTTTCATTGTGGGCATGTGTTTGCAGGTACTCCTTGATCATATATTGCCTAACCCATCGTGCCTAAACTCTACTCCTTGATCATGTATCGCCTAACCCAACTTACCAAAACTCGTTCAAAGTTCATACTATATAGAAGGAAGAAGCCGAGTTCTAGAATATCATTATTCTTCCTGAGTTGATTACAGTGAATGCTTGTTTTAGGACCAAAAAATATATGAAAATTTTTAAAATTATGTTTATTAAAGAAAAAAGTATACTTCATCTATGCTACAATATATTGATCAAGATTTACACATATTATTGTTGCATTTCGCTATGAATTAGGTAGTAATTTGAAATCTTATTGGCATGTTAAGTTCTTCCCTTGATATCTTAGTGCACAAAGAGATTCTCAATTAATAAAAAATTTATTAATATCTTCCTTGTCGTGCGTATCATAAAATTTTTGTGCACTTCAAATCAAGTAAGAGTTCTTATATATATATTTTCACTTTCTCAAAATTTTACTGCACATTAATTTGATTATTTTGGTAGGCATGTAAAAATTAGAAATCCTTTCCTTATTTAAAAACAAGATTCTTAACAAAAGTTCATATTATGTTACACACGTATTTCAATAATTTTTGTTTGAATAATTAATAATCTTATCTATATCTTAAAAACACAAACTTAGTACATTCAAGTACAGTCTAGAGGAACAACTGGAGTTTACAACTAACAATATTACAATGAAATAGAAAAATCACAACTTAAAAAATAATAATGGTATCTATATTAGAAAATAGAAAATGTCTGATAAAAAGCTTTAGGTAGTTTTTTTTAACAACTAGATTATTCACCTATTGTTACTCCCTATTAAAATAAGAGTAGGTATAAAGTAGATAAATATTACTCAAAACTTTATAGGAGAAAAAAGATACTTAAGTCCTTTAAAAGTAAAAAACAACAAGAAGAAAAGTTTAAAAGGTAAAAAGAAACTAGTAATTTGTTACAAATGTGGAAAATCAGGGCATTATTCTAATAAATGTTTAGTTAAAAGACAAATTGTTGAATTAGAAGTTAGTAAAGATCTTAAAAAGATCACTTCAAAAGAGTTTCTTAACGGAAACAAACTCAGAATAAGAAGATTTAGTAATACATGATGAAACCTCTGAATCTTCTAGTAGCTCTAATGAGAGCATATCATAATAAGAAGATTTAGTAATAGATGATGAAACCTCCGAATCTTTTAATAGCTCTAATGAGAGCATATCTAAGGTTAATTGTGATGGAAATTATAATTATTATAAGTATTATATAAAATGAAGGGCTTGACAGTCTTAACCATTGAAGAAAGTCTTGTCGTGGACTTAATAGATAAAATAGAAAATCTTGGAGAAATACAAATCATGCTAGAAAAAATATTTAGAAAATTGTACTACTTAATCTGAAATAAAATTATCAAAGAATATGAATAAATAATATATATATATATAAATAAAACTTAGAGTTTAAATAAAGGCCTTAGTAGACTAAGGAAAGCATCTAAAAGAGAACCCACTATATCTAAACTAAAAGCTCAAATTAATGAATTAAAATTAGAAATAAAAGATTTTAAAAATAGAATTTTTATATTAGAAACATCTGCTTATATCAGACTATCGTCTTTAAAAGTATATGAAGAAACTACATCAGAGGAAGAAGAAGAAGATAACTGAAGCTATCTCTTTAAAATTAAAAGATATAAAGTTTATAAATGCTATAGAAAGAGTTATAATTAAAAATGGCATGCTAAAATCATAGTAGATTCTTATAGATTGTGGTGAAAATTAAACTGTAATAATGAGGGACTAGTACTCTCAAAATACTTTTAGAAAACAACTCGGGTATTATATATTGTAGAAAATAGATAGACTTACAATTAACTTTAAATTATCTGATGCTGCTATTTGTAACAATGATGCATGCCTTATGGTTCCATTCATTATGGTTCGAGAATTATATAACGAGGTAATTTTAGGAACCTCATTCTTACCAATGTTATATCCTATTCATAGGATAGATTAATCAGGAATAATTGCTAATATAGTAAACCAAGAAGTTAAATTTAAATTTATTAAGCCTATAAAATTTCATGATATAACAAATATACAAAGAAGTAAATAAGTTAAGACTAAATTGATTAATTCTTTATCAGAAGAGATAACTTCTAAGAAAATAGAAGAAAAACTTCAAAAATCAAAAATTAAAAACAAAATTAAAGAAAGTCAAGATATCATAGAATCACAAGTTTGTTATGATATTTCTACATCCTTTTTAAGATAGAAAGGAACATGTTGAAGAATTAACTTACGAACCAGATTTTAGTGAAAGGCAAATTCCCACAAAAGCTCGGCCTAGTAGCAATGGTCTAAGATATTTAGAAATATGTCAAAATGAAATACAAGAACTATTAAGGAAAGGGCTAATTAGGAAAAGTTCAAAGTTATGGAGTTTTGTAGAATGAAATTGAACTAAAAAGAGGCATACCTCATTTGGTTATCAATTATAAACTATTGAACCAAGTGGTGGTTTAAACTTTGTATTAATGATGAAAAAGTATTTTTTACAAATGTGTTTGTGGAGTTTGTTGTTTTTGATGAGATAGGTATGATAAAAATATGTCTTGAAGAGCATGGTTGAGCTTTGGAATTTAAGAACATGGTTTGGAAGTTCAAGTTAAAGAATATGAAGATGGGTGAATATAAAAGGAAGAGCATTGGATGAATGTTGAAGATGAAGTTGATGAAAGGAAGAAGATCAAGTTCAATAGTAAAATTTAATAAGTTTTTTAAATAAGTTTTTATTGTAAGTCTCTTATTAGTATTGCTAAGTGTTGAAAGGGCTAAAGTCATGCATATTACTTCCATAGTTAGTACTCTGCACATAGGATACATAATTAAGAGGTATTAAATGTGATTGTTGTGTATGGAAATCCTCTTCATGAATGAATTATAAATTAGTTAAGTTGTGAGTGAATGAATGTTTGTGAATTGTGCTTGAATTTTATGTTAAGTCTTATATATTAAATTGTGTGAATTAGTTAACGAAATATGTAAATTGAAGTTGTATGATTGAGTTAATTGAATGATAGATATTGAATAGAATAAAAGATTAATGAAATTTGGTAAATTGGGTTGATGTGAGTATGATTGTGGTATGTTATGATAAAAAGTATTTGAAGTTGATTAAAAGTAATTAAAATGTGTTTAATTATGTTAGGAACTAACTTGGATTAGATTTAATATGTTTTGGTCAATTTTTTATGTATTTCTAGGACATCAACATTGGTTCTGGAGGAATAGAATGATGCCATTGTTAACCCTTTTGAAGTCTCTATTTTAAAGATTAATAGTGGTGTACAGTACATTTAACGGCTTTATTATATGTTACAAAAACCTCTGTTATAACCTAGATTTTATGTAATAATAGCTAGTTTTCAACGATGAAATGATTTTAATGCTCCAAAATATTGGCAATAGTAACAAGCAATTAATTTGAGGTTCTAGGATTATAAATAGTTTTTTTTTTGCTTAAGTTTTATGTATCAAGTGTAAGAAACAATCATACAAATTGATTTTAGCATTTTTTATTAGAGTTTTGTTTGAGTTTTACATGAGTGTTATGAAGTTTGTGTATTTCATCCATTCTATATATAGCGTGAGCTTTTAAACGCCTTAGTAAGTTAAGAGTAACATTTGAGAAGGTGTTATGTAAACAGTGAAATTGAGAAAGAGCCTTACGTATTGTTGTGAGGTTATTCTTTAGTCTTAAAAAAGAAGATGATGGATATCCGACTTTTGGAGACAATACCAAGGGTAAGGTGATTAGTATTAACAAAGATGATAAGAAAAATACTTTTATTGATAATGTACTTTTAGTAGATAGATTAAAGCATAATTTGTTATTAGCCAACTTTATAATAAGAATTTCAAAGTGAGTTTTGAAGAAAAATCTCACATTGTTTCTAAAGTGTTAAATAATAGCATTGTTTTCATTAGTAAGAGGGAGATAGGGAGAGAGAGAGAGAGAGAAAGAAATATTTATCTTATTGATTTAAATGTTTTCTCTGATCATGATATCAAGTGTTTTATTTCTATGAGTAAAGATAATGAAATGTGATATAGTAGGTTAGATCATATGAGCATGGAGCATATTTCCAACCTAAGCAATAAGGAGCTTGTAAATGAGCTATCAAAAGGTAAAGTTCGAAATGTACAAAGTTTGTGTGCTTGCCATATATTAAAGAAAACTAAAGTTATTTCAAGAAGAAGAATTTGGTAACTACGTATGAACTTTAAGAGCTTTTATATATGGATTTATTTAACTCATTTGGAGTTGCTAGTTTAGGTAAAAAAGTGTAAGCATATTTGATAATTGATGATTTTAATAGGTTTATTTAGGTTATTTTCTCGCTATGTAAGGATGAATTTTTAGATCTTTTGTTAAGTTTGTTAAGAGAGTGCAACTTGAGAAAGGTTACATGATGGCATCCATTAGGAGTGATTATGGTAAGGAATTTGAGAATGAAATGTTTGAGTCTTATTATAAGAAAAATGAAACTTTTCATATTTTTTCTACTCTTATGACCCTTTAAAAATAGTGTTGTTAAGAAGAAAAATATAATCTTACAAGAGATGACTAGGATTATATTAAATGAATATAATCTTCTTAAATATTTTTGAACAAAAGCAGTAGCTTGAACATGTCATGTATCTAACAACGTCTGCATAATACCTTATATAAATAAGACTCTTTTTAAACTTTGGTATGAGAAAAATTCAAAGGTTATTTATTTCAAAGTTTCTAGGTATAAGTATTTTATTTTAAACATTAGAGACAACCTAGGTAAGCTTGGTGTAAATTTTGAAGAAGGTATATTTGTATGTTATTCTTTTGCTAGTTAAGCCTATAAAATGTCTAACAAGAGGACCATGATGATTAAAGAGACTATATAAAGAAAAGTGTAGATATAAAGAAAAGAGACTATACACTTTGATTAAAGAGATTTGATATATATAGACTACATAAACCTTTGATATAAAGAAAAGTGTAGAAGATGTTGATATACGTTTATCAGGGCACCTAGAGAAACTAGGTCTAGTAGAGTAAAAAGAAGATAATATAGATAACTCACTTATACCTATTGAATCAATTGATGAACTAAGTAAGGGTGAAAGAAAGGATGAGAATTGACCTAAAGGGTGAAGGTTTAAGAAAGGCCATCATTCTAACCAAATTTTAGGTGATGTTGAAAGAGGTGTAGTAATTAGATCATCATTTAGAGAAGCCTCATATTACTTTTATCTCCTATATGGGGCCTAAAATCATAAATGAAACTTTTAGTGATGAAAGTTGGCTTTTAGTAATGAATGAGGATTTGAACAAATTTGAAAGGAACAATATTTGGACATTAGTTCCTAGGTCTAATGATCACCAAATTATTAGTACTAAATGAGTGTTTAGAAATAAACTTGATAAGTTAGGTAATATAGTAAGAAATAAGGCCATATTGATAATTAAGAATTATATTCAAGAAGAAGAAATTGATAATGAGGAGACTTTTGTACTCACAGCTTGAGACCAAGGCTCTGATACCAATTGTAAACTTTATGACACTTAAGAGGGGGGTGAATTGGGTTTTTAAAAAATTCTTAGCAAATTAAAACCTTTTAAACACCTTAGGCCAATTTTAATAAAAAGTAATCTCTAACCAAAATTAAATCTAAATGGAATGCCAAACTTTATGCCAATATTAAACAAATTCAATCAATAATAAACCAAAAACAATAAGCATAAATATAAAGAGAATAGGAAAAGAGATGAACACCAAGCTTTATAGAGGTTCACCTACTCCAAAGATAGACTACCTCCTCTCTCAAACTATTTGTTAGAAATTCACTAATAAATAATCTTACTTTAATTGGATGAAGAGTAGCCCTTATACTAATCTTGATTATAAGGTCAAGAGGAACCCTTTACAACAATCTTGGTTAAAGGTCGGGAGGAACCTTTCTAACAATCTTGGTTAAAGGTTAAGAGGAATCATCAAACAATCTTGAATTTAAGGCCAAGAGGAACCTATCAATCTTCTTTTTCAACGGGTAAAGAGTAACCAGAACAAGACAATCAAATTATATAATTTTTGGACTATGAACACAACCCCTAACTTAGGCTACCAAAGTCTCTACTCAAGTTTATATAACTTATCAAACCTTGATCAACATCAACATAAAATAAGGGTTCAAATGCAACCAATGCAATACTTATATATTATGCAATGTCAATGCACATATAAGACATAAAGCAATCCAATTTACAATAAAATATTAATGCAATTCAAATATTAATTTATACAGGCCAAAAGAAACCCAAAAACTCTATTTTATAAGGAAAAGAGTAGCCAATAACAGAACAACAATTAATACAAAGCCAACCTCCAATTATGTAACCAAAGCGCACCTTCTATGGTGTTTCTTTAAAGCTTAATCAATAAAATTAATTATGAAATTTCTAGAGAAAAATAAAAATTATGGCAAGCCTCGTAACCCATCAATAGATCATAAAAAATCAATTTAATCCAACGAAAACAAAATTTAATAGCCAAATATTCAGTTTTAGCTAAAATAAACACAAGTTGTCAAAATGTTCAGGATACATTTTTCAGCTTATGAAACAACTAATTTTAACGACTCCAATGATGTATATTAAATGAAAAAGATCTATTAAAACATCAATCTATATAATAGCAATAAATTGCAGCACCAAACATAATTTTAGAGCTTCAAATAGTGGATAAAAAATAAAAAACAAACCAAAAAGATTAAACCTAGACAGCTTTAGTATACCCTGTAAAATTAAGCTCAAACACACAATATAATAGCTTCAAAAACAAAAAAAGAATACTAGCACACTCCTAGGACCTTAAGAAAACTTAAAACGATAATTTTACACATCAAAAAACTGATTAAAAATCAAAATCGAAGTGAACTTTGAAGCTATATAAAAACTGGACAATTTTAAATAATCTGTATTCTTGGACCTCAGAAAAACGTTATGAGTACTTGAAAAATAAAGTAAAAGCTTTGCTGCACTCTTGAGACCTTAAGCAAAATGTGTATGATAATTTTTAATAAATAAAAATAGTTTTATAAGTTCAAAATTGAAGAACACAGAAGTTCAGAGAAGTTTAACCAAAATAGAGATAGTTTTGGTATATGAAAGTTTGAAACAAACGAAATAATGAATCAAAAAATTAACTAAAAGCTTTTTCAGGTTTGTATATATCTAAAATAACTGAAAACACAAATTTTACTACACAAAAAATGGATTTAAAACAAGAAAATATGAATTAAATGAAAGCTATACAAAAAATAAAGAAAGCCTTGAATATTTGAATAATTGATCTTATAAAAATTTTTTCCGAGGTTCTAAACTTGATAAAAATGATTAGAAATGATATTTATAGTGTTGCTAGAGGTTTGAAGTCGTTTAAAACAAAAACTAGCCGTTTGGGAGGTTAAAAAGCTATTAAGACTGAAACCCCAAAACTAGCCGAATACAACGGTTTAGCTAGGAATACGACGACTTTTATCATGCCTTATTCAACCATTTTCTAGAAACCCAATACAGAGGATTAGAAATATCTACGTATATTAGCATATATCACTGTATATGTTTAGAAAAACCAGAAAAACAAATTTAGTCAAGCTCTAAACTTATCCTAACATCAATCTAACATAATTTAGGCTTCAAACAAGTTTTAAATCATATATCAAAGCTTTTTCAATTAATAAAGACATTTAACTGATTTAAAGCATAATAAGTAGCCTTCAATATGAAAATTTTCATATTTAAACAACTTTAAAACCTTTTCATTTAAACCTTAAACCATCCATAAACCAAAATTCATATCATAAAGATATTCACACAAGTTTAGACATATATAAATAGGTTCAAGAAATAATTTAATTAATCTTAAACACATTAAACCAATTCATGTTGCATAAACAAATCAACAATTAGCTTATATGCCAACCTAATTTAATTCCTAATATGTCAATGATATAATATAATTCAATTAATCACTAAAACCATAATTAAACTTCTATATTCCTATATGTAAAATTTTTATATAAATGTGAGATCCCTTTTCAAGCATTGATTGAGATCAAGTTTAAGAAACTTACAATTTAAACCCTTTTTCTAAACCTTTCTAAACTTGATTTTCATTCTCTTAATCTTTAAACTTGATCATCATTTGATCTTTATCATTTGATCCTTGGTATCCAAGCTTTTAATCATTTAATGCTTGAGTTCTTCTACCTTTGGCTCCACAAACATGTTTTTGCACTTCAACCATTTACCTATCTAAATTACACATCAAAACTCAAACATTAGTAATAATAATGTTTTGTCATTATCAAAACACATGATTAGAACCACCTTAGTTTAACAATTAGCTTAAGAGAAAAGGAGGTTAGAATGTGGGTTAGAAGAAATAGTTCAAGGCCCTCTTTAGACAGTTAAAAGAGAACCAGTGTCTAAGTAAGTTCTTAGTCTTAAAGCAATTTTTCTTTTATACTTTGGTCCATCTTTTTTTGTTTTCAGTCCTCTTTCCTTTGGTTTATTGAGGTTATGTATATTGCAAGTGTGTTTTTTTTTTTTTTTTGTTCTCCATACTTTTTCCTCTCCAATAGCTCTTTGATTTGTTTTGTTCAGGTTTTTGATATCGATGATATAGATTTCAGCTTTGTAATCCCTGACATCCACTAGTATGTTTCTTTTTTTTTTTCCTCGAGTTGTTCATCTCCTTTGAAGCTTTGCCTTCTTTAAAGACATGTTTCTTTTGCTTAATTTACTGCTTTACTAATTTGTCTTAAAAAAAGTTTCAAACTATTTCCATTCTTCTTACAAGAGATTATATCCATGACATTTTAGAAATTGATATCCCTTAAGAGTTTTCTTACTATAATTGCTTGTCTAAATAGAGTAATATTCAACATTCCATCCCTTTAAAGTCAAGACTATTTTAAAGCTTCCTATTAAGGAGGGCATTATCAAAAGACATAAAGATGTGAGCAAATTGAATGCAATCCCTTATTTCTATCATTTATTCATTAGGTAGAATTTTCTTTTTTCAGGTTTTCATTATAATGACTTAGGTCTAGATGACCTTAGGTTTGTTTCCAATATGATGCTAGGGGAAAAAATTCATCTAGGAGATTTTATTCTTCATAATATGATCCACTTTTTGTGTTAAAAAAAAAGGAATCCATAAATTCCTTACTCTCTTTTTCTTAGTAACATCTTCTAACATTTCTAAGTTCCTCCTATAAAAGATGAATTTGAGTGTCATTCCTTTTTTGACCAACATAATCTAAAGTGCATAAGATATTAACTTGTTGATGGTTAAATAACTCGACCACATTAGCGACAATAGTATTATGTTCCTCCTCCTATTCATCTAGGTGTCGATGAGCTTACTCTAAATCATACTATTTCTGTACATATTGATGATAAGGCTACATCCTCTAGGCCTCCTCTTCCTGCTCAAGTTTTGCTTGATAATCGGGTCGATTTACTTCATGGAAACATTATGAATACGAGACATCAGTTGTAAGAGGTGGTTTCGTTATTTCATGGTATGTAGCCACATATTGATGATTTGAGATCTCATTTCCCTCAACCATTGGTGCATGATTAGATATGTTTGGGATTATCTTATTTTGATAATGTACTTTGTATAATTGATTACTTTGACATTATGATTGTATGAATTTTAATGATTCATTATCTATATTTATTTCTTCTTTCTCATGTGTATCTTATGCATGACATTATGAATTTAGTAGGATATTGATATGTCATTTGATGGAATTCTTGTGTTGGATAGTGATGATAGTTGTAATATTTATTATTACATATATTATTTTTATTTTATGATATTTAAATACAATTATTTATGATTTTACGATTAGAAGTTATTACTTGATGATGTTCTGATTTATTGATATTCAGTAACGTAATTTTATGTTCTATTACTTTTATTATATTAATTTAGATTGATATTTATTTAAGAAATAAATGGAAATTAGTATTAATATGAATGGAGAAAATAAGTGTTCGTTATATATTATTATTATTTCATGATATATTGATATTAAATTATAATAATTATATTAATTCACGATGTAATTTGATTGAGAAATATGTGAAAATTAATATTAACAGGTATGACTATTATATGAAAATTGTATTATATTTATTATATTAATTAAATATTTGAAATAAGTTGAAATTATGTTTATAGAAAATCTATAATATATACAGAAATTATTTTGTAAATTTTATAAAATTTATGAATTATTTTATAATTTTAAAAAATCTTTCAGTATTAATACCGATATTAGTCGATATCGATACAATATTATTTTAAGGCAAAAATTGGCGCCGATATAATGCTAGTGACCACTTTTCACTTATTGACGGAGATGAAACATTGATTTCAAGGTCTACACACGCTGGCTAATTTCTGTATGGTAGGATTTTTGTATTGGAAGAGATTTGTGTAACTGAATTTGGGTGGGTGAAGGAGGGTGGATTTAGGTAGTTTCTCGTTTATTCTATATTTTTTTAAAAAACCAAGTCAGCAATAACATATGACCCACTCTGTCATGTTGGTATGCCACATATGTGTAAAGTTAATGGTTAAACTTAATAGGTTGGTATTAATGAGACCATATTAACTATTTTATAAATATTGAGGGACAAATTATACAATTTCAAAAATTTTATAAGAAAAAATAATTCGTTAAAAAACGTTAACATTCGGAACAAAGTGAAACTTTTACCTAATTTCTTCCTTAAACCAGCTCAATTGATACACCCAAGTAGACCGTACACGAACTTTGCCCCCGAAGTTGTTTTAAGGCCCAAGTGTCAATTTCATTATTTAATATCAATTCTTGTACGGAGATTTACTTAAATTCACAAGAGAATACAGTAGTATAAAATACTATATCGTGGAAAGTTTACACGAGCAAAATAGATCTGGATCTTTACCTTCCGATTACAACAAAGCACAGAAATTGTGACATGGTCAACATAGAAGCAATTTGCTTTTTAGTTTTTACATTGTCTTTTTCTTTTTGGTACAGAGAATCATGACGTCAAAGACTATTATCCCCACGAATGCCAAACAACATTAAAGAGACTAACAAGAAAAGTAAAAACATAAATGCGATACTGATTGACTACATCCACCCCAGACCTCATACCAAGTTTTAGAGTAGTATAAAATAACAAACTCTATGCCCCCCATGCAAGTAAACAAATTCTACGCAAAGACATTGTAAAGGAGTAAATGAATCGAAGTAATTATGTCCTAAGTTGATGAGGAACCTGAACCAACTTTCTTCCAAAGCTGGCTCCATTCCGTCATGGCTTCAGCAGCACGAAGAAAGACAGCATCTGATGGTCCCAATTGTTGCTTCACTATTGTAGCCATCTCAATCACACAATTTTCCATTGTAGTGACTGTTCGAGGCAGTCTCAGAGCTTGAAAAAAGGGTACAACCTCTTCCATCTTCTTCACTCCTTCCCATTCCTTTTTCAAGCTCTCAATGGCATCACCCCTATCTTTTCTCCATACATAAGGCAACCCAGTTTTCACACCAAAACCAAGATGATCGCATGCCACTTTAGCACACATTCCACTCCATATGTCTTCCATAGTTTCCCATCTCACTTTTCCCTCTCCCGATAATTTCAAAGCTGGAAGCAGAGCAGGCCCCACCAACTCACGATCAAAAGCAATGTTGATTCCACTCATGGGCATCATGGCACCAGCTGGGACAGTCAAGACTGCGTCCACATAACAAGAATTCCTTTGTCCCGGCTTCAGTGCCTGAGTTGGCGCATCCAAGTCAGCTAAATTAAGCCAGAGTCCACATGACAAAGGCAAATCAGTTAACTTGTGACTAGTTGATCAATGCATGGCATTAGTAAACCAGTATTACCAAAATTTGCATATTATTTGATTAGTTAAATCCTTTGGTCGATCAATTC
>JAOXYD010000007.1:5238193-5257874 GCA_028565735.1 Pinacopodium congolense
ATGGCATCCACTGTCTGTGAGTTATTGTGGTTGTCATATTTACTTAAAGATTTTCGGGTTTCCCTTCATACTCCTATACCATTTTGGTGTGATAATCAGGCTGCATTACACATTACTGCTAATTCGGTCTTTCATGAGAGGACCAAACACTTGGATATTGATTGTCATGTGGTGCGTGATCAATTTAAGAGTGGTTTTATTGCTCCCATGCATATCTCTAGTAAGGAACAGGTTGCTGATTTCTTCACTAAGGTGCTGCTTGCTCCTCTTTTCTCTTTTTTTCTGTCCAAGTTGGGCTTAGTGGATATCTCTCCACCAGCTCCAACTTGAGGGGGGCTGTTAACATTTGTAATGTATTGTTTATCTTTATTTTAACTGTAGCCTTATACTGCACCGTTTAAGGTGTTTTGACTGTATTTAAGTGTTGACCATATATAAGCCTTGGATGTACAGACAGTTTCAGTTAATAAGAAATACAGATATTTTTACCCTTATCTCGATTCTTCTCAATCAATCATTAGAGAAAAAGAACAGATAAAGGCGTAGAGGGAAAAAGACAGTAACACCAACGATCATAGAACAAAGTGTGCATTTGTGTGTATGATTGAGTATGAGTAAATGGTGTATAACACTAGTTAACTATGCTATTTGCATCTGTGTTGAAAATTCTGTGAATGGGGTTCTTGGTAGAAAACAACGATATAGGATTTTCTAATGAAATAAAGTAAGGATTTTTTGAACATTGTTTCCTCTACATGTTATCACGTTCTTCTGCCCTTTTAAGATGTTAATGGTTGAAGAATAGCAATATTAAGCATTTGTTTCATCCTATTCCTTGCTTGAATAATAAGGTTAGGTTTGTTTGATAGATGGCTTTACGATTCTGTGTGTGATTTCTATAGTAATGAATTGTAAAAGATGGATTTTCTATTGTATTGGCCTATAAGAGACGGATTATATGAAGGCTCGGTATGGTTTTGTTTCTCCATCATGGATTTAAAGTGAGAAAAATCAAATATGTGGGTTTAAGTTTTTGGATGTTTCGTTAGTGAGATTAATGGTGGCAAGGGCTGGACGGAGACATTGTATTGGAAAGAAAGACGCCAGAAAAGAACGACCATGAAGGAAGTTAGAAAAAAAGACGGAACAGAGATTTGTGTCCGGAGGAAGACGATGGGTGCACGCTCCTCATTAATTAAAAAACACTATGAATTTGCTCCCTAACAACTTCTCCACACTTACATTTTTACTTGTCCTCAAGTAAACCAATCTATTAACTTTCTCAAATTAATATATAATAATAGGAAAATTAATTTAAGATTACCAATATCATTATTGAAAATATCTTCTGAATTTTTCAAGAATAATGACTCATCGAAATGTTATATAATCAATTAATCATATCAATTCGTAAATGCATTTAAATCATTTCATTCTTTTTTAACTTTCAACCTAAATCACAAAAATCAATTTCACATGTAACAAGGAAATTATAATGAGTGTAATGCATCAACTTTCAAAACACTTTTACATTCTTTATTTAATAAATAAATAAATAAATTAAATACGTGAGCAACTTTGATGAGAAGTAACTCAATCTTTTGATATGAAGGTGAATATTTTGTCATGAACAACCCCCAGTTACTCAACTGAGTTACATTGAATCAACTAACAATTAGCACCACTCATAACTTCAATCTTATACTCACGTGCGCACGCGCGAGCACACACACACACACACACACACAAACATATTGTTTACTTCTTTTTCTCTTTCTTTTAACTTAATTTTATTTAATTTTCTCGTTTTCTTTCTTTTTTTTATATACATATATGTATAAGATTATAAATCAATGGAGTGAATTCTGCTCACTTATTTAATTAACTAAGTCATTTATTTATTTATTCTAATGATAAAAGTATTTTAAAAGAAGTCGCACAATTACATACTAAGTTGCATTTTATATGTGGAATATCATTCTAATTATCAGGTATCCATCATCCAAATTATGAAATACATTAAAGGCATTTAGTCATTAATAGTCAAAATTAATCATATAACATTTAAAATTGTCAAAATGATTGAATTCAAAAGAAAATACGGACAATAATAAGCATTAAAATCGAAAAAAATTTCCATAAATTATAGACTACTAAAAGAAAATCAATAAATTGATAGACTATCAGACAATAAATACTCAAGTGTGCTCTCAACTAACATTTCCTTCCCCCAACACTTAAATTGAACATTGTACCTAATGTTCATAAATTAAAAAATAAAGTATAAAATGCGAGAAAAAGAAAATGTATACACATGGATAAAATTGTGATCGTGAAAGCTCTCCGTTGATGTGAATTGCAGCTATCTGAAAATTAAGGACAAAATATCAAAACGTCAGGAACAGAAGAAAGCACATAAAACTAAAAACAAATACACTAAAACACACTAAAAGAAAACACATCAAAAGCATGTAAAAAGTATACTATTTTATTGAAAGTAAATGAAATCCTACTTCTACAGTTAAGTTGCCTCCCAATAAGTACTTCTTTAAGGTCTTTTAGTTAGACCTTAGCGTTAGGAATTTTTTAATCTAAGCTTTAGTCCAACACCTAACTTCTAATGCTCGTCCTTTGAATAATGACAAACCAATTTTAGAAGGGTTCCCATACCATTTAGGAGGGTTCTAAATTGATAAGTCATACCCTTAATAAAGCTTATTGGTAAAAATTCTAAGTATTTAACTTCTGCTTGCGAATCAAAAGTCGAAATACCTATGAAATCTATGCTCTTAAATGCTACTTTGGACTCTTCATCAATCTTATTTTCAACAATCCAGAAATGATGCTCGCAGTCAACAGTGTTAAAAATTGGTTCATCTAAAGTTGATGATGACTCACCAATCTCAATTAGTAGCTCAATTAACTCTAAATAATCAATTTCTCTAATTGATTCTAAAATTTGCTCCATGGTTCTTTGATCATGCTCAGACTGAGAAGGATTTTCTAAATGTGAAATGAAAGCAGCCTTATTAAATTAAGAATAATCATGATGATCCATTCAACTAGAGGTATAGTCATCTATATACTCAGGATATTGTTGATTAGGAAAATGTGAAGGTTGCTCAAAACAAGAAGAACTAAGCCAAGAGTAATCAAGGTAATATTAAGGGGTATAGGTTTCAAAATTATCAAATTGATTAGTCCAGTCACTGCCCCACTTAATCCTAACTTCAAGGTCATGCCATTGGCTATCAAGATAATGATAATTATGCCTCTGCATCTTCTTGATAATTCAATTAAGCTACCATAAGATATCCTAACTCATAAATAAAGATGACAACAAAAACAAAATAAAGAAAGAAACTAAAAAATGAAATATAAAAAAAACAAATAGCACAATAAAGAAAATAACACAAACAACAAACAAACTCTAGAGTAACTAACACCGATATATCTTTTATATTAAAATTCATGTCCCCGGTTACGACCCAAAAAACTTGATTGCGATTGACCACATAAAAAATTAGCTCAAATTAATCTATCTTTCAATGCATAATTTAATAATCAATTCAAGACCAACATTCGGTAAGCGCATCGGTCGAATCAAGTAATAATGTGGAGTAAATTTAAGACTCCGAATATCAATCACACGAGGAAGTTTATAGAATGTAAGTAATAGGTCAATAAGATTAAAATTATCTAGAGATGGTCTTGTAACTTTCATATCTCTTGTTCTTGATTTAACTTCATTTTTATGCTTCAAGCTTTAAGCTTTCTAAATGAAATCATCTTGAAATACATCTATCTTTAAATTTTACGTCATAAACTTAAATTATTAGGAACAATCATGATTCATTATCATTAAAACTAAAACCTCCATTGGTTCAACGTAGTCCACCTAAACAAGCCACTAACTAGGATCTCTTTATCCTTCTCATAAAATTACACAAGTTTAATATTATTATGTCAAGCCATTATACTTCAAAATTAGTAATTCATTTAAAATTTCATTGTGATATAATCATAATTTTTGTCTACATAAAGTCATAATCATAAAATAATTCTCACAATTTCTACAAACTTTTTGCATGCCCATCATTTAGTAACTTATCCCACGATACATCATATGATCATATGATCACAAATTCCATATAAGTCTCATATCAAACATAAAATTATAAATTTTATTATTTACCATAAGGAGCCTGGAAAGTATTACACCTCAACCACGCTTGTCAGAAATGATGTTATAATCTTCTAATCTAGGAATATTAGGACCAATAACCCATTAGGTACAAAGGTTACAACCAATATACCCTTGAAAATTATATTAAATTCATATTTCATGCAAAATTCTCATTTTCAATCCATAACTAAACATATTTTAGTTATTCACATATTGAATAAAATTCACATAAGAAAGTACTTTAAAATATTGTAATTTGTATAAAACCACATTAGTCACAATTTACACAAAATTCTTATAAAAGGACATCTCATTCTTATAATTGACACAAAAATCATAAAATTCATTTTCACGTAAAATTTCATATAATAAGATATTTTCTAAATCCAAAATTTCCACAATTTAATAATAAACATATTTACACAAATTTCACAAAAATATAGGTACATTCCAATCAACCCTTATCTAGTATCAATCCAAAATCAAATATTAGAACTAAACTATAAACTTCTACTCTATCGTCACAGTCTATGTATATAAATAGCTTTTAGGCAATAAGATTAAAAGCAAGCTTTAAGGAAATTTACACTCTTACTTAAATTAGCATGGTCATCCAATTTGAGATTTATACACCTAATGAACCTAAAAGATATGGATTCTTAAAATTCCAGCAACTTTAATCCCTCAATAAAATCACTGTTAGTATTGACTATGATTTCAAACACAATGATGCTTATCATCATTACTGCTAATATGAATAATAGTAACCCTTGATCTCTTAAATTTCTGATTGTAACATCAAAACTGTGTATAACTACTTCATCACTCCCTTTCTAACATAAGCCTAAAGTAGTGGCAATAAAACCATTTGTAGCCCAACTATCTCTTGTAGCTTAACCCTTGATCAATTCAAGACTATAATAAAGTTCATATTCCTAACTTTCAATTTTCTAGTAGGAGTCTAGATAATGATATTCTCCTATAAAGCACTACAAGGTTGTTTCTTGTCTAAGTTATCGGTATTACCATCAAATCATGATTAATATTCATAGATGTGCTCAAATTATTGTCCTTAACTTTAACAATTGTAATAGCAACATATTTGGTAAGTTCACAATGGTGTCATTTAAAAGTCGACATTTGCTAATTGCTTGCGCAAAAAAAAAAGATATTTGTTTATTTAGCTTATCGCATCACTAGATGCATGTTTTTAAAAGTATAGCATCACTAAAATTCTAAAACTATTATTTTATAATGATGAATGTATAAGAAACCCCAATAGTGGTCATTTAGAGTCAAAGACTCAACATGTTACTTCTCTCTTGCACAAACTCCATTTTAAAGACTAAGAAGCATAGAGTCATTGAAAAGAAAGAGACGAAGAAGACCTAAGGATGATGGAGAACTCTAAGTGATCAATTCAGGACAATCATTAAACATTCAATAAACAAAGATTAATTCACTAATCATAAATTAACACAATTATTCATCCATAAACACATTCAGCATGATAACTTAACTGAAATTAAACATTAAGCACAACAATTAATCAAAGTATATAATAAATATAATTTAATCAACAATACTTTGATTAATTCAAAATAACAACAATAATACAAAATTAAGAGTTTAGAATGAACTAAATCACATCCCAGATGGCATTCTAACTCAAAATTACGTGACTACTACTGCTTGAACTTTAAACAACTTGAAAAACTCAAATTACAAAAGAAAGAAATGAAAAAACAACCTAAGACTACTTTGATATGAAACTAATGTGTTTTGATCTTAAAACTGATGCTTAAAACATCTAGGAGAGGCCCCTTTATATAGGGATTGAGCAACTGCAAGTGGAAGAAGAAGCCAAACCGCAAACGTTGAAGATTTGGTTAAAAAATAGCTACTGCACGTGCTTTAACGGCACTCCACCGTCCTATAACGACACCATGTTCATCTATAACAGCACCCTGTTCATCTTGCTATTAGACTACAAATTTTGACCCCTTCAACGGTGGTCTACAGTAGTTCAACGGTTGGCTGCATAAGGGGCCGTTATAGGTTGACTTTTGAGTTAACTTTTTACACAATTTTCATATTTTGGCTCCAATCTTCATGTTTAAGCTCCCTAATGCAAAGTAAACATGATAACACATAAATAGAACATTTAAGCACTAAAATAGGGTTAAATTAACATCAAATAACATAAAAAAATATTACAAATTTAACCCCTAACACCTATCGACTAAATGAGTGAATTTTCCTTTGGAAGGGCTGGTAAACATGTTCCCAAGAACGAAAGAGTGAACCTCTAAAGAAAATTTTGAAGTTAGTTTCAAAATTGGAAACTATCAAAGAGAGAAAGAACTTCTGAGCAACTCATTGAAGGATGAAACCAAGCAAGCTAGAACAAAGCCAGGAGTAACTAAAAATGCAAGCAAGAAGGGTTAAAACAAGGAGGACGGGAGTCAAAGAAAAGGAGAGAATTAGGAAGGCTGAATAAGAAAGAAGAGAACAAAGTTCGAAGAGAAAGGAAGAGGACAAAAATAAATGAGTAGTAAGAAGGAAAGGCTAACAGTAGTAAAAAAAAGCACATGAAGTTCTAGGGATTATCAATAAAAACGCTATGAAAGACTCAGACAAGAAGAAAATTTTGGTAGAGAGAATCTAGTCATTTTCACTCTAACCATTTGGTGTCCTAGGTCCTGAGTTCTGACTCTTCAATAATTCTTAATTACTTTCTTCCATATAAAAAAAGAAAATATAATAATAAAATAATTAAAATACTCCTTATTTTATTTAAATGGTGGCCATGATTATATGAAAAAGGTCATGTAATTTTCTCCTTTTAAAATATTTTTAAAACAATCACTTTTTAATATTATGTTTATTTATATGAAATGTTATGTATCTAAGCAATAGAAGGCCAATGAAAATTAATACTAAAATTTAATGAGTTTATACTTTATTTAATAAAATATAAATATTTCCTAAATAATTTAAAATAAACATTTTAATAAAATAATTAAATCACATATAATCTTTTCTTTTAAAATAACGAATTAGTTGTAAAAATAATAAAAATCCTCCTTTATTAATGCATACTATTTTTAACTTTTCTTTAAAAACAATGTCGGAGGACTTGCACGTACTTATCTGACTCTGGAATCGTGCCCATGATAGGTGGCGTTGGCGTCAGGAGCCACGTTGAAATGCGGGAACTTATCGATAATTAGCTGCATGAAGATGCACATGCTTTTTTTTCTCTGTCTCTGTGTTCTTAGCAACGCGTGTCCAAGCGTCGCGGGCCGTCGTAATCCTCTCACAACAGGCTGGTCTTAGAAGTACCCTGTACACCGTCGGCAATCCTGCACATCGTGAGACAAGTTGAAGGAGAGCACCACTAATTGCTGCTTTTTCTTCATCAGGTAAAACTACTGATTAATAGTCAACTCAATCCTCGCTATTTCTACTCATCATCAACAAGAAGCTTGATAGGAGGAGTAACTTGGTCTGCTGACAGATGTAATATGACGTACTTCTATCTCTCTCACTCTCTCTCTCTCTCTCTCTCTCACACACACACATAGTGTTCTTGATCGTTGAAGAAAATAAATGTTATGTGCACCCAGGGATGTCCCCGTCTTCTTCTTTTACTCCATGTCTTGTTGTTTTTCCTTGGATTCTTAATTCAAGTTCTCTCTTCGCCTTCTTTTATGGTGTATTACGTTTTCCGCTAATGTAAAAAATTAAACTGCGAATCTGGTGGATAAAGCATTCTGTCTGTTTGACCATAAACTCGTGTTAAATGTGGATAAGGTTGATTTGAATTTGTTTTCCTTCGTTAGCAGCTGATTTTGGTTAAATTTATTCTTGTTTATTGTCATCAACATGTGGAATTGGATCTATTTATTGAGGGGCAGGTTGTTAAGTTGATAATAAATTCAATACCAATTTAGCATGGAGGTATTCTGAATATTGTCATTTACAAGATGGAAGATTCAGAATCGGAGTGGCTGGGAGAAAGTAGTGGAAATGGGAACTGGATTTTGAAGAAAGGATTGACTTTTGGAAAGAGAATTCTAGTAGCAGGCTTTGTTGTTACTTCTGCACCAATAGTTCTTCCTCCTCTGGTGGTTATTTCTGCAATTGGGGTTGCTTGTTCAGTTCCATATGGGCTTTTCTTGGCAAGCTATGCTTGTACTGAGAAGATTATGAGCAAGTTGCTTCCATGTCCTACGCCATCTCCTCTGTGCCGGGAAAATGGGCTAGAAGGTGATGATGATGGTGAACAAGAGAGGGCAAAAGACGCAAACAATTATATGGAGGAACAAGAAGAGTTAACGGATGGAGATAACGAGATTGTGGAAGGAAATAGATACAGGGAAGACGGTGGGCATCTGGACAATAAAGATGAAATGTCATTACTGGAGAAACATATGAAAATGGAGAGAATAAAGGAAAAAGATCCTTTGGTAGAAGAAAGCCAGGTTGGGGAGGATGAGGAATCTGACGTCTGTATTGAGATGGAGGGAGGTGAGGAAAGTGGAAACCAAGTCAAACTCGAAGAGGCAACCCTTGAAACAATGGGGGTGGCAGAGTTGTATGAGGGTCATAGTAATCATGAGCAGGATGATGAATTTATGAGAGGGACACGAAGTTTGTTAGAAAAAATTAGGGATGAGGGCAAAAATGAAAGTCAAGTCAAAGAATACAAAGATAGTGCAAACAATGTCTCTAAATCTTCAAAGGATGGAGATCGGGAAATTTATTGGGATGACGAGGGAGTAAAGCTACCTTCAGTATGTATTCTGCCAAAATATGAGGCATCAGAGAATGGGGTTATTTCAGATAAAAGGCATGTCAATGGCACCTTATCAGAGGAGCAAAGAAGTCGGATAGAAAAGTCAAATATGCTTTCAGGTAAAAAGGAATTGGATCATTTTGCTGGCACTTTCAAACACCATCTCCAAATGAATAAAGAAATAGGAGCTTATAATTTAGATGCAAGAGAAATTGCAGATGAAAGTGGTTTGGACTTATTTGATCCTAAGAATGCAACTTATCGGCAGTGCCCCGAAGATTACAAAACATTTGAAGGTTAAATTCTTTGATTAGATGTTGTGTAACAGATTATATAATACTTGATTTGATATCTCTTTTTTTTTAATTTTTTAAATGATAATCTTCAGGAGCCAGACTAGATGACAAGGATATTGATTCCTTAGAAGTTACACTTCCAGTAAGGGTCCAGTGCTCGGAGTCAGTGGTTAGTTTCTCTGAAATGGCATCCCTGTGACGACTTAGTAGATTTTGACGAACTTTTTTCTATCATAAATTAGATGCCTCTATGTTTTGGTTGATCATGTGGAGGAAGGTCACGCTTCGCATACTTTGAAAAGCATTTCATTTTTGTTTTCATTTATTGTGATGACATCCCTTAGTGACATGCAATGTTGCCGCTGAAGGCATTGTACAGTGAGGAGATGATATGGAAACAAATTGATGCAATGCGTGTAATTGTTGGATATACTGCTGCGCCTCACAAAACCTGTATTGAGGAACTCAAGGCCCTTTATTTTTTCACTGGAATTGAGCCATCTTCTTCGTTCAAGGAGCAGAGTGATCTAGCTGAAGCCAATGACAAGCTGAGGTTCCTTATGTCCATTATTGGAGTTAAATAAAAAGCTTCAGATTGTGCTTCAAATGATTTAGGGGCATCGTTTGTCTAGTAGAGGCCTCCTTGTGTTAGTAACTTTGTTAAGGGTAGTCTGCTTTTTAAAGTTAGAATTGTCTGTAGGGATCAATTTTTCTTGTTGCCAACGCCTGGTAGGAACAAAGACTATATACACTTGTAACTGCAGTTTCGATTGTGTTTGAATTATTTAGTTGTTATTTCTCTTTTTATCTTTTGTACTCAAAAGTCTTTTAAGCTATGACTTGGAAAGGCGGAGGAGACTTGTGATCCTGCTTTAACTATTTTGGGGTGGGAATATCTTGGAGGTAGATCCAGCAGTACGAATTTTTCCAAACAAATCACGCATTTTTGTATATGTAGAGTTCGTTGATGAGGGAGGAGTTGAAGAAAGGTTGAACTGAATTCTTATATTCGTGATTACAAGTCCACGCTTTTGTTCATTCATTCTGAGGAGCAATTGTTGATTTTGGAAAAAAAGAAAATTTACGTTAAAACTATATGCTATTGTGATATGAGATGAATTCCGATTTAAGATAAAAGAACTTTTTTATTCGATTGGTATAATGTGAAAAAAAGTTTAGGGTAATGTTTGAAATTTATCAATTAGTGGTGTTTTGTTGTTGACACTGAAAATATAATTCTTGACTCTGTAACATATATTATTGCTGACATCTAAAATATTAATTTTGATTCCTATACCAAAAAAAAATGTAATGTGAAAATTAATATTCTCCTTAAAAAGAGTTTTCATTTAGTTAGTCGTTATATAAAATGAAAATAATAAATTAGGAGAGTTTTGAATGATAAGAGAATTATTAATTAAAATTAGAATACAAAATTTAATAATTAAATTGAAAACAATCAATTAAAAAAATTTCAATTTAAGGGTAAATCTATTGTCAGAATGACAATTGATCATCAGTACAAAAAAGATATCAATTTATAATTCAAATATTTATTATAAAGTTTAATTCTCATCTCTCATTATGGTTAATTAATTAGGAATATATAATTTAGTTAATTATCTTTATTTAAAAATTTTATATACAATTTAAAATTTACAGTTGCATTAAATTTACAATTTCATATATGATCTAAAATTAATTAAATAAGTTAAGACATATGAGTATCTATAAATGCATTTAATTTAAATAAATGATTTTCCTAAGAAAGAAAATTTTTTTGCCATAACAAATTATTAATTTTTGTCCTTATTAAGATCATAAAGATTTCATAGTTCTATATTCAATTTCTAATATAGTTGCAGACCATTACAATTAACATACTAGTTCCATATCCTAGCTATTAATTAAAACAATCATAGACCATAAAAGCAAAAGAATAGTTTAGTATTTGAACAATTAAATTAAATCATCTCATAATTATAAAGTTTCAAAGCTTTAGTCCTTCACCTAAGAATAAAAATTTAGCCACTAAAGGCTATAGGAAATTAATGGCTAGAAAATAAAAAGAAGAAAAGAAGATTGTTCTTTCTAAACAATAATCACGTTTGACCAAGGCTAAAACCCTATTTTATTCTTGGATCAAGTAAAAACTCAGGGTTTTTAACAAGCCACTACTACATCTATTTCATTAAAAATTGACGATCTTTTAACAATACCTTGGAGACCTCTAGAGAAAGTCATTTCTCAATCCACATTTATAAGGTTGATGGTTTGGGGGGAGATTGCCTTGTCTGGCACAGAGAGACTGATGGTTCAAGAATTTGAGCAAGAGTAGGGACTTGCTTTGAGTTTAGATTGGAGCAATTGCCTCTCGAGCCTAAAGCCATTTAGCCAATCCAACTAAAAGAAGGAACACCTTCCTTATCGGGGCTCCAAGGGAATTAGGAAAATGATGACACAACGCCACTAATTATAAAGCTCCAAGGTATCGAGAAAGCTATTACAATTAGGTGTGCAGCAATTAGCCCCTATTGAGTGTCAAGATATTCTACATATTGTGACTATTTTCCCAAAAAGTTTGATTTTGGTTCGAAATGATCAATATATAGAATCAAAATAAGTGATTATTGAAATTCATGCGGAAGCATGCTCTCTAGCTCCTAAAAAGATTGCCATCATCCATTTAATGCTAGCTGCTCGCTTTGCGTATGAGGTTTTAAGAGCAAAGCGTTTACCTTTTTATTGATTCCTACAGATTGGACCAAAACAATTCTTGAATGAGGTATTCAACTTTAGGGATGTCAAAGAAGGGTATAGGCTAGATCCTATTCCTGGAATTAGCCATCCCCCCTTGTTCCTTTCCCTTCTTATGTATGCATTTTATTATCCATACCGTGAAAATTCCATAATATTGAAATTTTAGAAAAAAAAAAGAAGAAAAAGAGACAGAAGTAAATAATAAATATATTTGATTTATTCATGGACAAGGTTATAACTTTTCTATTTTACATTATAAATGATTTTGTGTGATGATCCACTTAAATTGGTGTCATCTTTCTCATAGCCCACACAACAATTTACTTCTTGCATCGACAAATTAAAAGAGATGTCAACCGACAATTGTATCTAGAAATAACAATTAGTAGACATTGGTATGTTCCTTTAAATCTCTGCTCACAATTGGAATAGGAATTGAATTAAATCATGTAAGAGGAGAAAATTTTTTAGTGACCTTGCCCTCCTTTTAACTCCCAGGTTCTTCCCCATTTGTGTTAGTTGGTTGATAGACCTATCTAGCTTGCTGTAAACTACCCACTGACATCGACTTATTGGGGATTGTTGGGAGGTCTGATTCAAGTCCTCGTTTGACCTCCAACTCCTGTCGTGTTCTTCTTGATTGATCATATTTCATGTTTTCTTTATTTGCTACTTGATCCCAAGCCAGGTTGTTAACCATGATGAAGGAAAGACCAAGAGCAATAGCTATGTTGCTATTTGAGCTGGGAAAAAAGGAGAACTTTCTTGATGTTTTGAAATTACCTAAACCAAAAAAGGAAGATTTTTACCATAGGCATGTATTAGTAGAAATAGTTTTAGACTGTCTAGAGCTCCTACCTTATCGAGGTTGAGTAGCCAAACTGCTCAATCGGAGACCATCCTACCCAGTTTATACCAGCAAATTATTCAATTATTTAAATATTCAATTCTTATTTTTTTTATATAGCCCGCTTTCTTATTTTCTTATATAAAATATTTTCTTTGACTCGAGTCTAATTAGGCAGAAAATAGCGTTCCAAGATCCATTTCGAGATTGATTACCCCACTAAAAATTTTGAGTATCGAGTTATCATTAAAGTTGACAAAACAACCTCTATAGTTTTATTTTAAAGCTTAGCTCGCATGGTGATAGGCTTCGCTTCTATGACTGCCTCCCTAGCCATTGCAAACACTGAGCAAGAATGATAAGGTTGCATGTTAGGTTCTTACTTTAATGCATTTTATGTGTTTTTAATTTAATTTGATGTATATTAGCCCCAATTTGATGTTAAATTATTTGATTTATCTCTACATATGTTTGATTTGTATATTGGAGTTAGAAAAAGGAGAAAATATGGAAAATGCAGCCAAAATTTTAGAAAATAAGAGTTAAATGGTGGTTTAAAAGTAATCATCGTTTAAGTATAAAGAACCATTGTTGAGGTCTTTTTATAGAACTAAATGATGGCAGTATAATAATGTCATTTAGGTCTATTTCAAGTGTTGTTTAAGTGCCTATCACGATTTTTTTCAACGGGATATTTAGCTCCCATTGAATGCAATTTACTCCACTTGCCTCCAACTTACAAAAGATATATATACAGATCATCTAAAGCCATTTTTAGCAAGAAAGATAGAGAAACACACATCTCTTAGATCATAATTTCATATTCTCTTAAGTTTTAGAGCTCTTTTTCTTGTGTTATTCATCCTTTTGTTTGTTTTTCGCAGGTTTAAGCTTACTTTTTAGGATTGTAATAGTTTGAACATGTGATTCAAATCTATAAGCATGTTTGTAGCTAGATTAAGTTCTTTCTTAACTTATTTTTACATTGAAATCCATTTTTGCTTTATATATTTGAAGATATGATGTTTATGATAAATACGATATGTTTTTTTATTCAAAGATATATGTCCTTTACTTATTTTGAATGCTTAAAGCTTATCTTAATTTGATCACTTAAGATAAAAGATGAAATATAGTTAAGGAACCATGACCAACGACCTTAATCAATAGAAAAATCAATAAGTAACATGAATTTAAGCAATACATGGCCATTGGTTGATTTATTATAAGGGCCATATTATGAAAATTTGAATTTATAAGTTAAGCTTCTTGAACTTTAAGCCTACTTCCTAAACCTATAGGTGGACCGAACCATAGAATAGAAAAGTTAGAGAAAAGGAATTGACTCAACCATATCCTTCTTAGTTAAGTTGCCATAGGTCAAGCCTCACAATCCTTAATTAATTCATTTAGATCATTAAAAACTAATACTTTAGCCATTTAATCCATATAAGCAATCATTAACTGATTCTTAATCTTGTTGCATAACCTGAATCTTTAAAATTAATTTGGTAATTTTATTTAGTTAATTCACTAATTTTTTCCTTTATCAATAATTGTGATCCAAGTGACTTAGTATTTACAAAGTTGAATCCCCACAAGAATGATAATTTAGATTTAAAATAATCCACTTTATTACTTGTTTACCAATACACTTACCGAATTGTTGGTTTTGTAATTGTTCTAAGAAAGTTTGCTTTTTTGTCATTGATGCATGGGTCCTATATGTATATCAATATACATTCTTAGTTATGTGTCATTATAAGTCCTCACGAGATAATTAGGTCTAGGAGGGTGAAATTGGGTCCTAGCATAGGTATTGTATCTAACTTGATATGCATTTCTATGTCTAGTCTTAAGAATATACATGATGTTTGAAACCTTCTCCTAAGTTATAACCTAGACATAAATGCATTTTGTTTATATGGTTTTGTTATATGTTCATCATGTAATTTCTTTCATTTGATAAAGTAGTCCTAATTGATAGGGGTCAAATTGATTATATTTTTAATGAATATTTAATTTATGCTTGGAATTTTTATTTTGTAGGAAATAGAGATTAATTAAAGAATTATGTAAAAAAGAACAAAATTGGCCACTTTCCATGAGGGATACATGGGTTTGGAGAGACCTACGTATTACTCCTTATGACCTTCATATTAGTGCCACATATCAAGAGCTAAACAGCGATTGCTAGCCCACCATATACCTTAGAGTCAACCTACCATTAGTTATCAGCTAGACGTATCTCCAGCAAATCTCCAATATTGCAATTAAGCCGTATCTTCCATTATTTCCTTTGTCTAGTAAAGACTAAATGAGAGGTCTTTAAGCTCTAGAAAAGGTGAAAAACACAAGAGAGTCAGAAACAAAAAATGAAAAATAAAAAACCAACATGAAGATTAGATCTAAAGTTACAAAATTTTCTCTAGCTTCTCTCTAAGATAATTTTTAGTGTTCTTGGGCTTCAAATACTTATAAATCAATTTCCAAGTTGTTTCCTGAGCTACCAATTGTTAGAGTTTATTGTTATGACTCATATATGAGTTTGGAAATCATTATTGAGGATTTTCTAACTCGGATTATTTCAGTATTTGCTATATTCTTCAGATTAAGCAAGAATATTATGCTTAACCTTATGTCTTTGTATGTTCTTTGATTTTCATGCAAGTTCATTATTGATTTGGAGCTATACTGGAGTTCAGATCAAGTTGAGGAGATTGTGAGTCATCTAAGAGCTTTCCTTTGGTGTTTTTGTGAATCATCCAAGAGCTTTCTTTGGGTGTTTTATAACTTATGAACTCGTTATTTAAGCTTTTGTATTAGTACTATTTAATATATGTTGCTTAAATTGGATGTTATGCTTACTTTTATCATTATGTGTGGCTGATTTGATTTCTAGCTAAGGATTGGTGTATAAATGAGTTAAGAGATCTTATATGCATGATTAAGGATCTGATTTTTGTTTATTAAAGGTTTGAACATTCTTTTTTTAAGCTGGCCATTTAATAATGGATTAAAAGATAATCTAAAACTTGAGAAATTAACTTAGCTTATTGAAAAAAATCAATAAACAATACGAATCAATCATTGAATGACCAAATCTTGATTATTTGTGAGGGTGTGAGTTCTAAGATTGCAGATCCATGAGTCAACTTCTTGATTTTAAAGTCTACTAACTTAATTTAATGCATGGCCAAACTTTTAAATTAAGATTAATAGAAAAAATACATAGTCTTAATCATAGATTTGTCTTGAATTTGTGAAGATACTTTAAATCAACACTTAAAAATGTTAATGGCTCAATTAATTCATTAATCACATAATCCTTAGCTAATTTCCACAGTTTGGTAATTTTTGGTTTTTTGAAAGTAACTTAAAAGTCAAAATTACTTTTTTTAAGCAAGTTAGGTTAAATTAATATTTTATAGCTTTTTAATCATTTGATTGGAATTTCTTAGATAATTGTGATCTAATTAAACTAATAATTATAAATTTCCCTATGAGACCGACACTTAGGATCTTAAAAACATCCCATTATATTACTTGTTCGATAGGTGCACTTACCTACATGTTGACCAATTTTAATGTAAAAATTGTTCAAATATTAAATCATCAACCAACCAACCAATAAGTTTTTGGTGCCGTTGCTATGGAATAGTTAATAATATTAGAAAAAAATTTTGTTAGTTAGTTTATAGCTTGTGAATATTGTTTTCAGAATTTTTGTGCATTTTATTTTTTGTTTAAAATTTTGTGTGATTTTGTTGCTTTATTATCTTACTTGTATTATCAACTTGTTTATTTAGTAGTTTCTTTTGTTTAATTATTTTCTTTATTTTGTATACATAACCAGGGTCAAAATCCTGAGTCTTCAAACTTCGATCCGGAGCTTGAACATACGTTGAGTAGGAAAAAAAAAAGAATCGCGAGCTACCACATTTGATCCTTTAGAAGTAGAATCATCTAATGACACTGAATTTGAACCTATAGAAATGGATCCCTAAGAACATGACATTGTAGGACCTCAGTAAGAACCTAGAGAACCAACCATGATGGACCTAGCTATGAGAAAATGAGGTAGATCTATGGTTAGCATTGTTCAGGCTAAAGTTAATGTAAACAACTTTGAAATTCCATATAGTATCATTTCTATGGTTTGGTCATCTCAATTTGGTGGTTCAACTTTAGAAGATCCTAATGAGCATTTGAAAAACTTTCCTTAATACTTGTGGATTTTTTAAAAGCAATTGGGCCTCAAAAGATGCAATTAAGTTTTGGTTTTTCCATTTTTTCCCTTGTAAATAAAGCCAAAGCCTTGTTATCCAAATTTCAACCTGGTTTCATTACTACATGGGATGATTTAATAAAGCAATTCTTAATTAAATTTTTTAAACCTACTAAGATAGTAAATATGAAAATTGAGATTAGCTCTTTTGTGCTGTATAAGAATGAAAGTCTATACAAGGCTTAGGAGAGATTTAGGGAGATGCTTACTAAGTATCTTAGCCATGGATTCTATACTTGGTAACAAGTGGATATTTTCTATATTGGTCTTACACCTTCAACTCATAGTACCATTGATGTTGTAGTTGAACGTAATTTTATGAAGAAAACTCCAACCGAAGCCTATACTTTGATTCAGGAGATGGTTACAAATAGTTTTCAATATAATTCCAAACATCATCCAAGGAAGCCATGTGGCATTTAAGCAATTAATGATACAATGGCTCTTGCAGCTCAAATGGAAGTACTGAATAAGAAGATAGGTACTTTGCTGAGTGGAGCTTGGAGTAGTACTTATAAAATTGAATGTGAGATTTTTGTCCCATTCATTATTAGAGTATCAAGAAGGAAGTCATTTTACCTAAGAAACAAAGCAAGCTCAGTTTATTAATAATTCCAATAGGTAAAGAGGAAATCCTTATTCAAACACTTACAATCCTAGTTAGAGGAACCATTGAAAGTTTTCATAGAGTAATAATCCAAACTACTAGCATCTACTACAACCATCTCACGTCATCTCTCAAAGAGCACCTCCACCTAGCTTTAGAGCCAATCAACCTCCAAGAGACTCACGTAGTTTTGAAGATATAGTGCTTAAATATATTCATTCTAATGAATCATGAATAAAAAATCATGAGATGTTTATAAAGAATCTAGGGACTCAACTTGGGTAAATTGCACAACTCTTATAAGAGAGGCTACTCGATAAGCTATCTAGAAATACTGAAGCCAACCTTCTAGAGCATGTTAAAGTTATTAACGTGAGGAGTGGAAGAGAGCTGGAGAATGAAAGAGTAAAGAGAAAAAGGAAAGCAAGTATTAGTGGAAGAAGAAAAGAAGGAGAAAGAAAGAGAAGATGACAAAAGAGAGAGAGAGAGAGAGCTAAAAAAGAGGATGACAGAAGAGAGAGAGTTGAATAAAAGAAGAAAAAGAAGGAAGTTAAAGGTGACAATTCTAATTAGCCATTTAGCTTGTTTGTTAATCTAAATGTGCAACCTTACAAATCTAGGATTCCTTACCCTCATTAGTTAAAGAATACAAATCTCGATAAGTAAGTTGAAAATTTTTTGAAATTTTTAAGAAATTGCTTATCAATAATCTGTTTGTTGAGACTATAGGTCAAATGCCTTCTTATGCAAAATATTTTAAGTAAATCCTATCTAAGAAGAAAAGAGTGGAAGAATATTATACGGATAAGGTTAGTGAAGAGTGTTATGTTATCCTTCTAAAGAAGTTACCTCCAAAGCTCAAGGATCCTAATAATTTTACAATTCCTTGTATAATTGTTATCTTACAAATAGACAGGGATCTGATAGAACTTGGAGAGATCATTAATTTAATGCCCTTGTCTACCTTCAAAAAGTAAGGATTATAAAAGTCTAAACTAACTGTAGTCTCATTACAATTAGTTAATAGATCAGTGACAAAGAGGAATCATTAAGCATGTTCTTGTAAAAGTCGATAAGTTCAATTTTCCTATTGGTTTCCTTATTTTGGTTATGGAAGAGGATAGTTAAGTGCCCATCATTTTTTGAAGGCCATTCATGGCTATTACAAGGGGACTAATAGACATACATGGAGGAAAGTTCATTCTCAAACTTCAAGATGAGGAGATTTGAGTTCAATGTGTTTAGAGTAATGAAGCATCCCTCCACGTTGGATTCATTCAACTTTATTAGATTAAATTCCATTCGAGATGATTTAACCATCTATTTATGTTAAGATCCTTTACAAAAAGGCATTAAGCCATTCATTCTTTTTAGAATCAAAGGAAGAGGAAGTCAAAGATGTCTTAGAAGAATTAGAAGTTGGGAAGGAAACCCCTAGTTAGATTCAATCTAAGAGGTATGAGTCTTTATATAGACTAATCAAATCCTTTCCAAATCCATCAATTGAAGAGCCACCAACTGTTGAGCTTAAGTCTCTTCCCTCGCATTTGAAGTATGCCTTTTTGTGACCCCCATTACATTTGTCTGTGATTATTTCATCTTCATTAATTGATACAATAAAGGAGAGATTATTGTGAGTTCTTCGAGAGTATCAAAGTGCAATAGGATTGACCTTAGCTGACATTAAAGGTTTAAGTCCTTATATTTCCACTAATAAAATTTTCATGAAAGAAGGTGTAAGTCCTATGGCACCCAAGAGGGGGTTGAATTAGGTATTAAAACTTTTTCGCAAATCTAAACTAGCAATCTAAATCAATTAGAAACTAGATGCAATCACTAAACCAATATTTAACCTAAGATGGAATGATAATGCAAATATCAAAATAAATGTAATAG
>JAOXYD010000007.1:5257974-5269110 GCA_028565735.1 Pinacopodium congolense
AATACAAAAAAGATATGGAGATATGGAAATATACTAATAAAATCATCCAATAATTAAAACTAAGTGCAATGATACCTAAAATAACTAAACTAAAGAGATGAAATAAAACCTAAAGAAAATCGCAAAGAGAACCTAAGAACATGGAGAGGTTTTTAGGAAAACATGATAAAAATCACGATGGAATGTAATGACTTCCCTCTCTTATGTTTTTAAGCCCCTTATATATGTCTTGGATATCTGATAGGGTTTTGGGAATGCTATGAGAGCAATTTGGTTAAGCTTGCCCCTAAGAATCATAATAATGACTTTGTTTTACAAATTCTATTTAAGTCCCAAAATTTGACAACTTCTGTCCCTCTTTGTCTTTTCTACTCTAACTCTTTCTATACACCTCCAATAGTCATTAAATTTGGAATATAAATTCTTTACATAATGTTCTTACACCCGATAAAATTTTAGGATGATATGAGCTTTAAAGGTGTATCTAATGCATAACCAAAATCACCTGTACCAAATTTGGTGTTCAATTGAGCTTATCTTATTCTTTTCATTGTTTACTCCTCACGGCTTGTCAAATGACCTTGAAATTTGATGTGAACATGATGCTCTAAGCCATAAAATTTATTTCACACCTCATCTAGTTCTAATTTTGCTCTAGTTTTACTCAAAATTTGGTACTTTGGTTTAGAATTTGTGTTAGAAGGTTAATCCTGTCATGAACCACATAATAACACAATTTGAGTACTTTTAAAGTAAGGATATGGATACATTTAATTGAATGAAATACTAAAATATAACAAAATTCATCCTTATTAGAAATCAAAGAATTCCTAAGAGAGAAAATAAATTAGATAGTGAAGATGAAAAGTTAGTCTCTTTAAATAAAAAGGTTATGCATCTCTTGCAATTTGTATTAAGTATAAACGAATTTCATAGAGTATGTATGTGTGGAACTACATATGAAATTTGACATACTTTAGAAATCATAAATGAAGGAACTAACCAAATTAAAGAAAGTAAATTGACTATATTGATGCATTAAGATGAATTATTCTACATGTTACAAGATGAATTTATATCTATGTATGCTTGCCTTATCAATATTATAAATTCCTTAAAAGATCTAGGTAAGATCTATACAAATATTAATCTTTTTTGGAAAATATAAGGTCCCTACTGAAAATGTGGGAGGCTAAAGTCACGACAATACAAGAAGTTAAAGGACTTAACATGTTTCCTCTTAACAAACTTATAAACTTACTTTTAAAATACGAAATGAGATTAAAGGAAACTCAAGAAGATGATAAGATGCTCAAAAAGAAGAACATCACATTCAAAGTGACAAAGAAAAAGGAGAACCATAATGAAAAATTCTTGTATGAGAGAGAAAAAAAGAAGAAACACTCGTACTTATCACAAGAGGCTTAAGGAAGCATATATGAAGGCATGCTCTCATCTATATAAAAGAAGGCAAGTCCTCTTATAAAATAAATTGACTAACATAACATGCTTCGAATGTAATGAAAAAGGTCACTTAAGGTCACATTACCTACACTTCTAAAAAGACGAAAAGAAAGAAAGAAGGAGCCCAAGAAAGCGTTAGCAGTCACACAAATCAAATCAACTGACTCTAAAAAAGAAGAAGTCGTAAATGTTTGTTTTATGGAACACAACGAGGTAAGCTCCTTCACTCTTATTATAGTGAAAATGAATGCAAAATTAAATACACACATGAAGAATTACTATAATATGTGGAAGATTTGGTTAAGAAAAAGAGAAAGTTACAAGAAAAATATAAGGAACCCTTAAAATTGTTAAATGAGTATAATTAGAAAATGGAGGACTTAGGAAAGAGTTAGACTCAATCAACAAAGATAATAATGGATTAGTGAATGATAATGTAGCTTTAAAAAAAGAAATTGAGTCCTTTAAAGAAACAAATACTAAATTTACAAAAGGAAATGAGAAATTAGAAACATTGCTAAGTGCTTAAAAAGTAAGAAATAATAAATATGGTTTAGGCTATAATATAAATGGATCATTTACCAGTAAGATGGTATTTGTAAAGGAAAAAAACTTAAAGGTAAAGGACTAAATTCAAATATATGAGTTTGGTATACAAAAATTGAGATTTGGGTAAAGAGGAGAAGAAAATTGAAGGAGAAGAAGAAATGCATCTACCAAGTTAATGCAGGTCGATTGACGTTTCTAAAATTTTGAGAAATTTGCAAAATGGTCCCCAAAATTTTGAAGATTTATAATTTTGCCCTCGTTTTAGGTCGGTATATTAGTGTCGGTCCAAAACCAATTGGTAAGATTGGTCCAGTCGATTCATATCGGTATTCTAAATGTTACATAATAGCCACATCCAACAACTCATACTGGTATTCTAAACATTGCATAATAGCCACCACCACAATTTTAAGCTTTAGACAAATTCAATCTTACATGCCTGCAATTAGTAAAATTCTAGAATGAAATACATACTAATTAATTAACTAATTTAATAATTATTAAACCATAAACTAAATTCAAATGAGAATAAATATGGATAAGCAATTTCCTTATAGCTTTCTAAAGTAAGAGAATTAAACTAAAACATTTCTTATATAATAATATATTTGTTTTCTATTATAATATTTTTTTGTTTCTATTTTTAAAATAAAGAAACAGAGGAAAAATGTATTTTGATATATTCTGTTTTGTTTTATTATTTATAAATTAAAAAAATAAATGGAGAAACAAGAAAATTCTATTTTTTGTGTTTTGAAAATAGATTTTATAAATAAAAATTTTATATTGAATAATTCATATAATTTATTAACTAATGATATATTTTAAGATATATAAAAAAATTATTTTATATTTAATTGTCACAACTAAATTAATTTTTATCACAAGTTTTAATTGAAGTAATTTTTATTATTTATTTTTATTTTAAATATTAATCAAATAGATTTTAATTTTTAGTATAAAAATAAAAATAAAAACAAATAAATATAAAAAAAACAAATAAAAGTGAAACTTAAACCTCCCTAACTTGTTAGGTTTGTTACGTGTGCACGATGACAAGCTCAAGCTCAAACTCACTGAAAAGGTAACGCCTTTATTTTAAAATGTTTGGCTTTAGGAAGTTAATGCGTGTTGTCGGAAGTCCCTAAATACAATTTAGGCAGGTTTCACTGTGGGATCAGACCAACCACAAAATATCACATTCCTTGCTTTCATTTTCCAGACACGAGCAACGGGATTCCAACATTGCATCATTTCCCTGTGTAATCCCAAGTGTCTGATTCCAATCCCTGTCCAAACAACGCTACAACTTAAAAGAACCTTGGTCTTTTTCGTTTCGAAGACAAGGACCCAGAAAACTTAGGCCCGCCCTTTCCGGGGATTCTTGTCTTGAAGAACTCACCGTAACATTCTTCTCTAATATTAATCGGGAATAGATAGTGAAAGATGACTACTTTATGTCCCAGCAACTCGATTACCTATAACGGGACGCAGTGCGCTTGCCCACCTGGGTTTCTGCTAAACCGGACTACTGACAGCTGTGGATTGTTCACTGCAAGCTCCGACATCATTACTAATACCGGTGTTGATTACTATACCTTATCTTTTCCCGAAACCATATTCGCTTTTGATTCCATCAGGAAGTTTACTCAGTCTCAGGCAGTCTTCTTGGAGGCAACGCTGGTTATGCTACTTTCTTGGCTCGTCTTTTGCTTCTTTTTGAGGTTTATGAAGCTTGGAGATGGAAGGAATATATGGTTCAAGATTAGGTGGTGGATCAGTCGCTTGGATATCTGCTTTGCTACTAAGCACTGGCTGGTCAGTTGATTTATACTTTCCTTTTTCTTGTTCCTATTGTTAATCTTTAGTTTATTTGATTTTGATGCTGTTTTGGGTCTTTATTTATTGTAATTTGTTATTTTTTTCAATAAAACTTGTCGTTGGTTTTCTTTTTCATGTGGAATAATCAGAATTTGTGTCTATTAGGTATGTCCCGTTTTATTTGATCTCAGTAGATCCCTCGCCATTGCTCACAGGCAAAGTCAGTAATAGGTAGGGATGAGAGGATTTGAACCCGTGACATTTTGTAAATGTTAATATTTTTTTCACATTTTATTCTTTATCATGATTAGACTTCATGGGAAATATAATGTACTTTGTGGAATTTACTTTAACAAGGCATTTCTTTATGTCCGTTGTTGAGTGACTGTGGTTGTCTTAAAATCACAGCAAACTTCATGTTGACATCTTAGGGGCTATTTGATTCAACTTTTGGTGGTAGTTTTTGTATTTTTGTATTAAGTTTTGTATATTTTAATGAATTTTTGTATTGTGTTTCTCGATTTCTGTGCTGTATTAGTATGTTATTTTTTGATTTCTGTCATATTTTTTTTATATTTGCTTTTAGAAAAACCAAAAAAAAAAAAATCACAAACGGGCCCTTAAGTTTTCTGTTCCCTTGAAGTTGCTTGCTATTTAACATGAATTTTAGTAGTCAATAGTCACGGACTTGTCAAATATTGAATTCCCTTCATCACTACCCTAAAAGAAAATAAGACAGAGAGAAACAAAAAGGTCAAAGGTCAATCTTTTTCTGCTGGTATATCTATGAAAGGAAAAATCATCAGCAAAAAGCAGCTACATCTTAAACTTTGAAAAGAGAAAGGTACAATTACTCAAAACTGTAAATTTCATTGATGTTTTCTGTTAAATGCATAGCAACATAAGAAGGTTTCTGACATGCTTAGAAACAAGAAACGGTTGGATTTACTTTCAACTGCTTGAGAAGAATAGAGACATAGAAAAATGGATCAAATGCATCTGACTTCATCGGGGGAGTACTTCAATTCAAAAGTAGATCAATCTGTTAACGTCTAATTAACATGCTTTGATGGATTTCTCAATACAATGTCATCATTCTCTAAAGCTTTCTGATATTGCTTTTGACTGCCAGAAAAAAGGTTGGACTTTAACTTACTAGAAACAGGAAACCTGTTGCTTTGGCTTTCGACAAATTAAGGAAAGTTGGTATATTAGAATTGCAGTTGTTAAAACACCTTAATGATATAGACTTTAAGTGTAAGTGTTCTAAACGGATTTTGGATCATAAAGTAGATATATATGCCATTGTTTGTTAGCATGAGTTAATGCCATTCAAAGCTATTCCCTAGTATTGGCCTATTGCTGTAAAAAAAAAAAGATTAGATTGAAAGCATTGGTAGGCATTGGTGAATTTTCTGTGAACCACAAACAGTAGTGGATCTTGAGAACTAACTTCAGTAGATGCAACTCAAACTATTCTTTTGGTTTCATATATAAATGTTTGGCATTTGTTTTTTAAGTAAAAAATGAAAATCAATTTGTTGTTTGACTAGTATTGTAGTATTTTATGGGTATCTAGACTTATAATATCTACAAATATGTATGAGATTGTAATTACAATAATAGGTGGCATGGATGAGGTTCTCAAATTTTTAGTAATATGTCGTTGGTTGGTTAATTATTTTGTATGAATAAGTTGTTAATTGATGTAAAAGAGAGGAAGCATAGTGGATTCCTTTTTCTTTTTTTTTTCCCCTTAGTTAGACGCATTGCTTATTGTAGAAAAGGAATATAAGGATGGTGAAATATAGCCTAATCCCACCCCAAATGGCATCTTACAAGGAGAGGACGGTGAGGCTTGTTAAGGCTTAAATTTAATTGATGTTGGATATCTTACTAATACCTACCTCAGGCTTAGGAATGGATATTTGGAGCATGAAGTCTGTAGGATTGTATACCTATTGGGGAATCACATGACTAGACATCTATATGAATCCCAAAATTGAATTAGGGCTGACTTTGATATCATTTTAAAACTAGGCCTAATTCCATAGCACAAGGCACCTTATGGAAGGAAGACTGTCCAAACCTTATAGGGCTTTTTATGCTCTTATTCCTAGTGAGCCTGGGATGTCTTAACAAGTATAAAATTGCATGACTCCCCATTTGAGTGACATCGAGGTAAGAAATTATGTAGTGCCAACATGTATGTTAATGGAGTAAAAAGACAGTGTACATTACAACTCAGAGTTTGAGTGAAGTCATCATTTTTTAAAAGGGCGCTGTATTGATAATAAACTAAGATTTTATGTGAAGCTAACTTTTGTCAACTTTTCATTTTTAGTTTGCTGTATAATGTTTTTATGAATTTTTCTAACTGCTAGTTGCTATTTTTCAGGATGATCAAAAAGTGGTTGTAAAGAGGAAAACAGAGCTTGGTGGGATTTTCTCAATTGCAAGTTGGATCATTTTCATTGGTTTATTTGCTGCGTAAGTATACTGTTACAATCTCTTCTTAATACAGCATTTTAATCTTATAGGTTCTAATTGTTATTATACATTAATATGTCCCTTCACATCTGTTTTTTGGGAAGCAAACAATTATGTGACCTTTCAGTCTTTGTTCTCAGGTTGCTTTACCAAATTATATCAAAGAGGAACATTGAAGTGCATAATGTGAGAGCAACAAATGCACCTGATTTAGCTGCTTTTGTCAATGACATGGAATTTAACATAACTACTGTTTCTAGCATGAGCTGTTTAAACTTACGTGGCCCTGATACTGTAGTTACAGGAAGTCCCGGATTTATTGACTACCGGGTTTCTCGCCTGATTGAGCTTGTGAACTACACCTGTTGGAATACAAGCATAGGTCCAACCATAAGCTTTCTGTGTAACAACTGCCGCTTAACTAAAGACCACATATACATTTCATGGCAATTTGTTGATCTTCCACATAGTCCTGCAACTGCTGTTGGTTATCAGTTCAACCTTACCGTAAAAGATCATGCTGATAAAAAACATGTTAGTTTGGTTAGTGGCACACTAAAGAATGGAGGGACTTCTAATGGTAGACCGGTTACATTTAGAGGGAATGGTTCGAATGTATTGATGTTTAATTTATTTCCTCGAATATACCATAATCTACATGATCTAAGGCTGATCCAACCCCTCTTTCATGAGTTCCTTCCTGGTTCTTTTTTTGATGATGCATCTCAGTTCCGATCCTCCTTGGAAGCTTCTGTTGATGGATTAATTAACACCACATTGTACATCAACTATCTCTCTGCATATATCGTTGAGGTTGAAAATCAAAGCATATTGGGTCCAGGTAAGCTAGGCATTGTTTATACATATCTATACCAGTACTCCAATGCTCATCTTAGTAATTTACTATTGTCATAAATTTGGAATGTAGGCATATCCATCTGATGAAGATTTTCGGAACTATAACAATATACTTTGTCATAAGAGTGCTAGGCTTAGAAAATGGGGTAAAATACTAATGCGTACTGAGATACTGTTTTGAAAGGCCAATGACATGGTTTAACAACTTCTGCCACCTTTTTTCTTTTACATTAATTGCATGTCGCAACTATACTTGCTTGCTTGTATCAAGACATGCCAAAAAAATTACCTTCTTATGTATCGAATTGTTCTCATGCTAAACCCAATATTAAATTGTGATCTAAGACCACATATAATGTGCGTTTTGTCATAGTTATGGTTTTTTGGTCCATAGTGGTTTAAAAGTTTGTATGGAAACAACGAAATGGAGCTCAGAATTACATCAAGAAATTAATAGCACTGTGTGTTTTGTCCTAGAACGCATATATGTTTGGCCGAGTGTGAGCAAGATATAGGAGTCTACCAACTAGTCTTTGATACGTCCTTTTATCAACAGTTGGTTCTTCTTTTGCTTCTCCTAACTTATGGTTTGGATCCATTGGTGTAGAGACTGGCTTACACTTATTCTTTCCTGTTTCTACTAACAAATTAGTTACATACTTCTGTTGGGATATAAAAATTCCTTGTGTAGAAGATGCCACCTCAATACCGAGGAAGTACCTCAGTTTCCCAAGTTCTTTTTATCTCAAACTCTTTTACTAGTCTTTGCTTCAATTCATGCTTCAATACTAGTCTATGGGCTGATCTACCATATGTGCTTGGGACCTCTACTATCCCCCACGGTTTCCCCATTCTTAACTTGGTGGTTTACTGTGCATTTTCCAACATATCTCCTTTGTGTGCCTCGGTTTCTTGCAATGAGTGCACCAGAGATTGTCCTTATTCTCCTTCCCCTGGTTTTCTCTATCAGAATGCTTAGATAGATCACTTTTCCTTTTGTCCTGATGATCAGTTTTTGCTAATAGGGCTGAACCGTCCATGGTTTGTGGTTCAAGCATAATACCCCTTCAACTTTCTTCTGCTTGAATCATTGAGATTGTCTCTTTTAGAGACGGAGTGTCCTCTTTTCCAAGGATGTGGATCTTGACCTGATCAAATTCAGCATTCAGCCTCGCCAAAAAATCATACACACGGTCTTTTTCAATGAAGTTCTTCAAGATGATAGCATCTTTGGGGCATTTCATCTTAAAAACTCAATAATGATCGAGTTCTTGCCACAGATTCTGCAACAAGTTTGCATATTCTGTGATAGATTTATCTCCTTGCTTAGCAATTGCAGTTTTGATCTTGATCTCGTACGCTTGAGCAGCATCACGAGCCTTCGAGTATGGGCGACGAATGTAGTCCCATATCTCCTTGGTAGTGACAAAAAAAATGCATGTGTCATTGATCATGGGATCCCTGGAATCCTATAGCCAGGACATTATCATGGAATCCTCCTCATCCCCTGCTTCAAAAATTGGGTTATCCTTAGTTGGTCCTGTTCCGAGAAGATGACTAAGTCTCCCTTTGCTCTTGAGGTATGTACGGACAAATTGAAACCATTTGAGATAGTTCCTCTCATTAAATCTATAGGAAGCCCGAATATTTTGTAAATTTCCAATTTTCTGAATGGTGTCGAATTCTTCTGGAGGGTTAGATCTGGTGGAGATAGAGGTTTGAGAGGTTGACATGATTAAGGAGAAGATACTACAGTGAAGAAGAAGAAGATACTACGGCAATTAAGGCTACCCTAATGAGAATCACACAAGAAAAGAATAAAAAATAGGGTTTCGGTAGTGCAACAATGAAGGCTGCTCAAAGAACAAATCCCAGAAAAAGAAGCCCTACGGCTTTGAATCCATGTGGGAAAGAATTGTTCTATTTTTTCATATATTGAGTAGGAGTATATAGCCATATATAGGACATTACAAGTAGGAATGTAAATCTGGAAAGTTATCTAAAGCTATCTAATGTAATCTCTTAAATTAAGTGATTTCAAACTTATTCTTATCTTACTTATTTATAGCCTATTTATCTCTAAGTATAACCTATTTACAACTGTTTAGTATCTCAACATGTTTTAAAATTGGTATAATAAGATTTGCCATTATTTGAATATGGGTCTTTGTAAAAATCTTAAACAGATGTATTTCATTGCCTTCTATATTTTTGGTCAATACATAGGTACAAAAATATATAGAAATAAAGAGGGCTATTTTAGGAAACTAGTATCGGTACATAATATCCTACCTGGTCTGATTTGCTAATATTTAGGAGTCAATAATATTTTGGAGATATCTAGCTTGATATCTCCCAACACTCCCCCTCAAACTGGCTTATATATATCATCCATGGCTAGTTTGGTAACTAGAACATTAAACTGCCTCTTGTGTAATCCCTTTGTGAGGATATCAGCTACCTGTTTTGATGTTGGAATGTAGGGAACACAAAATAATCCTGCTTCAATTTTCTTCTTGATGAAATGCTTGTCAACCTCAGCATGTTTTGTTCTATCACGAAGAACGGGGTTGTGAGCAATTGAAATTGCAGCTTTGTTGTCACAATACACTTTCATAGAAACTGAAATAGGAATTTGCAGTTCCTTTAGTACCCTTTTAATCCATAAAACTTCACAAATTCTATGTGCCATTGAGCTAAACTCAGCTTCGGCATTGCTTCTTGCAACAACACTTTGTTTCTTACTCCACCAAGTTACCACCAACAAATGTGCAATAACCTGAAATTGATCTTCTATCAAGTGCACTCCCTGTCCAATTAGCATCAGTATAGACTTTGACTTGAGGATTGTTCTGCTTTTGAAGCATTAAACCTTGTCATGGAGTTCCTTTTAGCTATCGCAGTATCCTGTGTACAACATATAAATGTTCTTGGCCTGGAGAATGCATAAATTAACTCACTAAGCTCGTGGAAAAAGCTATATTAGGTCTAGTGTGTGACAAATATATTAATCTGCCCACCAGTTGCTGGTATCTCTCCTTATTAGTAATATTTTCAGGTTGAACAGATCTAAGATTTACACCACTTTCAATAGGAGTATCAGTTGCCTTGCATCCCAGTAGTTCGGCCTCATTCAACAGGTCCAGAATATATTTCCTTTGATTCACAAAAATTCCATCCTTTGATCTAGCAAACTCCATTCCAAGCAAGTATTTGAGGGGTCAAAGGTCTTTAATTTCAAATTCTTTGGCTAATCTCTTCTTCAACCCTACTATTTCGGATACATCATCTCTTGTTATGATGATGTCATCTATGTAAACAATAAGAATAGATATCATACCTGTCTTAGACCGCTTGTAGAACAATGTATGATCAGCTTGGTTTTGACAATAGTTGTAACTCTTCACAGCTCTTCCAAATCTATCAAACCATGCTCCGGGGGACTGTTTTAGGCCATATAATGATTTCTTTAGCTTGCACACCTTATTTCTCCCATAGGTATCCTCAAATCCTAAAGGTAGGCTCATAAAGACTTCTTCTTCTAAGTCTCCATTAAGGAATGCATTTTTTACATCTAGTTGATGTAAAGTCCACTCAAAATTTATAGCCAAGGATAACAATATCATAATAGTATTTACCTTTGCAACACGAGCAAACGTCTCTTGATAGTCAATACCATAAGTTTAAGTGAACCCCTTAGCAACTAATCTTGCCTTCAGCCTTTTCACATTGCCATCAATCTTAAACTTAACAATGAATAGCCATTTGCAACCTACCAATTTTTTATCTCTAAGGGAATTCACAAGTTCCCAAGTTCTATTCTTCTTGAAGATTTTTGAAGAATAATCTGAAACTTTTATTCACTCTCTTACTATAAAAAATACGGCTACAAGGGATATATATACCTATAAACTCTAAACTTAACCTAGTATATTAAAAATACATTATTACCCT
>JAOXYD010000007.1:5306355-5322544 GCA_028565735.1 Pinacopodium congolense
CCAACTAACCCACATATTAAAGTAGACCATAAGTAGTATTAAAGCATAGTAATTCCTAAATGAGATAAATTTGGTAATTTCAATTCCAATGATTAATTCTACAACCATCATGCTTGAGGAAATTTATTGACACACAAGTAATGTTCCATTTGGGATCCTCAAGATTGGGTCAGTTCAGTGAACTTATTCTCTAATAAACACTCACACATTTGTTTAAGTGTCTCTATACTTTAATTTATGAGATTGATTACTTTCTTCATAAGAAAGAAACATAATATGTGAGAGTCTAACCACTTCATCAATATCCCATTTTGATAAAACTACAACTAGGAAAATTTTAGGAATAATATAAAATTGCAATTCGAATCTCATAATTATAATCTTATTATAATTTCTAATTGTATAGTAATTATTCCAAAAATTTTATCTTTATTATTAATTACTAAATGAATTGACAAAACACATAAAGATAAATAATGCATTTTATTAATAAAATCACAATATCATACATGTCTCTACATCTAATAAATTGCTTGTAAGGGCATAAACTAACAATCTCCTACATGTACTAAAGCCAATCACTTATGTATCTAATACCATAGCCATCTATATGCATATCGTGTTTCTGTTGTGATAATGGCTTAGTAAGAGGATCTGCTAGATTCTCTTCAATGGGCACTCGTTCTATCATAATGTCCTTTAGCTCCACTATCTCTCAGATCAAGTGAAGCTTCCTGAGTACATAATTAGATCATTAATGAGACCTTGATTCCTTCGCATGAGCAATAGCACCATTGTTGTCACAGTACAATACTATTAGATCAACAATGTTAGAAACTACTCCAAATTCAGTGATGAACTTCTTAATCCAAACTACTTCTTTCGCTGGGGAGGCCAACGGCGAGAACAACTGGGATGGCCGACAGATCTACGTCGTGACTGGGATGGATGGGCGGCAGATCTACGTTACTAGCAACTGAGGATCGCGACAAATTTGCATCACGAGTACTTGGGAATGGCGAGGTTTGGGTGTTGCAACTGGGGTAGGCAGTGTGCCTGACGTCAACGTCCCGACTGGGTGGGGCGGTGGCGAGCCACAACAAATCTAGAGCTATGAACCTTGCATCTTGGGCGATGAAGCTTGAAGGAAGTGAGTGACAATGAGTGGCATTGCTTTTCCGAGGTCGTCCTCGCCTCTGGGTAATGACAGAGATGGTAAGTTTGGTATTGCGAACTCAGAGATAGTAAGATTAAGAGTTGGTGTAGGTGGCCAAATGACTCCTACTCAGAGGATGATGGCTAAGATGGGATAAAAATAGGGTTAAGGACTTGAGATGCAAGAACAACGCACTAGAAACAAAAAACAAAACCAAACACGTTTTTGTCCCCAGTTTTCTATCTTTGAAAACAATGCAACAAGGCACAACCAAACACGTTTTTTTGCATTGGTTTCTATGCCTATTAAAACAACCCGCAACCTCAACTGAAAATGAAACCAAACATAACCTTAACAAATAAGATTGAAGTTATCTTTTCTAGGTTTTGGAAAAGAAAAATTGACAATTATATACTCAAATAATCTCTATTAAGAAGATACCAAGAAATTCATGTGCACTAGTTTGCAACCATACTGTACCTAGTATCCCTTAACAAATAAGATTGAGGTTATTTTTTCTAGGTTTTGGAAAAGAAAAATTGACAATTGTATAGTCAAATAATCTCTATTAAGAAGATACCAAGAAATTCATGCGCCCTAGTTGGCGACCATGCTGTATCAAGTTACTAAGAGAAACAATAAATTGAAATCGAAGTTAAAAAGTAGATGAAATAATAGATCAGATTCCACAGCCTTGGGTTAATCATCATTTCTATTGATTTCCATTTGTCGAAATGTCTATCCCAATTCTGTAGAGATCTTCACGCAACAATTCTGCATCTTTGAAATGCAGACCAACAATGCCAATTTCAATTGCAGCCTGCACGTTTTCCAACCTGGATTGGATTCAAAATATTGACACCCGCAGTTAGTGAAGTCTAAATCTTAGGTCACAAACAAAAACGTGAGCATGAATGCCGTGAGTGTATGAGTGCAGCTTGTGGCAGCAGAGCTAAGGCTCCTGCATCTGCAGCTTGTAGCAGCAGAGCTAGGGCTCCCTTTAATTTTCTTCCCTAAATTTCTTATTGAGGAAAGATAATTACAAAGGTTCATCACAAAGATAGAAAACTGAAAAGAAAATAATATTGAACTAAAAAGAAAATACCTGTCATCAATAAATATACAGCTCTCTGGTTCAATCATAAGATGTCTCAAAACTTCCATAAAGAATTCATGATCAGGCTTCCTCTTTCCTGCAGCATAACGCAGATAGTACAAAAAACAATTGTTTAAGGTAAGCATGGCTAAATCTATCCCATCAACAATTGTAAGAACTCATCATATGATAAAAACCTTTTATCCTAATTAGTCATATTTTTCCATAAAATCTTCTTGGAATATTTATTAAAAATCAGACAAATTGTTTAATAGAGATATTGCATATTTCAATAGTGAGAGGACTTGAACTAAAATTAAAAAGTCAAGCAAGAAGAATGAACGAAATTACTATAATTAGGAAGAGAATAGATTGAAAAAATTATCACTAAAAGTATGGACTTTTGTTTCTCACAGACAAACACAGAGGTAAATTCACATTTTGATAGCCTTCAGAGAGGAGAGAGACAAAGAAAAGAGTACAGGTTACCAAACTTGTGGACTTACCAATAATGCAAGAACAGAAAGTCCAAGAGATGTATGCTGAAACATTTAACTTATCCTCAATCATCTTATACCTACCAAATAGATCCGTATAAAATTATGAGCCATTTCAGCAGACAAGAACTCTTAGGATTAATGCAATGCAACAGTACCAGATTGGATAATTGGTTAAGGCGTGCATCTCATAACTATTTTTTTTTAAAGAATGAAGCAACTCTTTCACACCATCCAGGTAGGAATATCCTCTCTTCATACAATTTTTGAGACCTGCATGAAAAAAAAAAAAACCCCAAGTTAATAGTCCTACAATCGCATGTTGCATAAGGGAAAAACCATGAACTACAGAACATGCGTAGTCCAGAAGACACATTCCTTAGAAATTACAGCCATGAAAGATTCTGGTTTCTATAAACTAATGCAAATGCTATCATGTGATGAAACATAAAAGGCCCCTATGCCACAGATCAACTTTTGACAAGACAATTACAGAGAAGTTTTAATTTTATTAGATCCCTTCTACTATTTGAAAATTGACTAGGCCCTTTACCCAGAACACTTCACCACTAAATTGACATCCATTAAGGTAAACAAACATCTAAAGAATGAATCTGTTCATCTAGTAAGTAATTACTGAACTCATGTAACATGCAATAGTCATAATATCCTTTTGGTGTCAACAAAGACAAAGCACGCAACTAAACGAATACATTTTCTATTTACAAGGATAATTCCCATAAATCATGGGAATTATCCTTGTGATTGATCTTCCAGGGGCATATGCAAATGATCTGCAAACAAATTAATGATATACTAAAGGAATAAATTTTATCAATTTTCTTATGGTTCTAAATTCTCAATCAAATGAAAATTTTTTTTGATGTTCTTAAAATCAAAATGAGGGTTTAGGCATCACTTGAGCTTTTACCAACATCTAAATGAATGCTATGGCACATTTCACACTGATTGTCAAACTTTCAAACTGATATGTTTGATAGTTGATATACTCACAAACTCGTAATGGACATTCTTAGTTTTAATCAAGTTTAATTCTCATTTTATATTTGCAAAGTTCATAACCCTATTAATAGGTATTTCTATCAATTCTAGTGTATGAATATATGGGGCTTAGCTAGTGGTATCTCTCATGGACCATCCTTGGAATACAATCATATTTAAGGTGTCAAAAAGATGCTGCATTGGGTAGCTGATTGGATGAGATGAAGTGACAGGTCAACTATCAAACATATTATTTTGAAACGCATCAATGATGTAAGGTATGGAAGATAAGGAAACAGTTGATCAAACCAGAGATGACCATGGACAGATTAGGATAACAGCGCCAGATTATTTTGAACTATGAACATTGCTAAAGAACAAGATGAGCTTGAATATAACATTTTTGAATCAACAGTGTGAGCAGCTTATATCCCCTAGAATTTTAGGAGACCAGACACTTCTTACCGGCCATGATATATATTATTCTAATCCTTTTGTTCAAAGAAGCCAAGTGAAGCTCCGGTTTGATCACCTTCCTTTGTGTACATAAGAGCATCAGATAGGATTTATTTTGTTATATAGTTCTAATATTTAAAGAGTACCTCTAGCTAAGCCCCATATCACACAGGAAATTGTGTAAGAATATCAGAATGATTATTAAGAATGATTTGCTATAGGGCAGACTGCAGTCTAAAGAACAGAATTCTATTAAGTAATGGCTAAGTATCTATTATGACATCAAACTGTCCATTTCTCATGCAGCAAACCAGAAGTAGGCTGTTGTGAGAAAATGCTAATCAGTACAATAGGCTCAAAAAGAATGTAAATTTTCCAAAAGCAAGACCTCAACAACCTTCCAAATCGAAAGGTCTTCCATCTTTGAAAAATTTCTTTGCTAGCTCCATCTGAATTGAAACAACAAAAGTTCCTTAGGTGAAGATTTCACAAAATGAAGTGCACAGCAGTAAACAGCTGAGCTGGATACTCATCAGAAAAGAAGATCCAGTCATTAAGAATCATATTGCTTAAAACATATAACTTTTGCTCCTTTATGCAATGTTATTATAGAAGTAAAAATATTTCAAGATTTAGAGCAATACCATTTTGTTAAATGACTGATATTCAATACAGATCACTCATCCATCTGAAGATGTAAATTTGGATGTCAAAACAAGCAAACATTTCTTCCGTCAAAGACCAACTGGAGTTATTGCATGAAACAAATGATCAAATCAATTCCCACCTCTTTTTCAAATTCAAACCTCCTCTCAATTCCTCCCTTTCAAATACTCTTCATATAACTCTTCCTAGACTTCTATGAAAGAAAATATTACATGCTTAAAAATCCACAAGAAAAATTCATCACAGAAAATCCAAACATTGACATCTGTTACAACCTTAGTACAAAGCCTGTACCTTTTCTTCATAAGTTGGGTTTAAAAATCAGATAGATAAATGTGTTACAAAATGACTAAAGACATTACCAATGGCTAGATAAACTTTTGAAGTACATGTCAAAACAATTATGGCCCAGCTTTCCCGGTTTGGCCTGTCTAAAGAAATGAAAAACAATGATGAATGCCAGCAAATAGTTATGTTGTGGTGATGCCAACACTTGATATCAAAAAACATGTACTACATATCCAATTTAATCGATAGATATCCCTCAGTGCTTTTCATCATTCAAGTGCTTGCTCTAGCAGAGAAAAGATCCATTTTCAACCATAAAACTTGCTACATCATGTATGCATAAATATTTTGGTGTATCTGCAATAGTTATCAGTTAGTAGTTCTTATGTGAAATTTAAGTTGAAGTTAAAAGTTCAAAACGTTTTCTGAAAACTATCTCATTTCATGCATAACTTGAAACTGACATTTATACAGCATCACACTTAGCATAGTTTTGAAACACTTAGGAGTATATTGTAAAAGTTCATGCAAAATTGAACTCCATGTTCTTTATTGGTGTTCTTGTTACTGTTGCATTATGTTGCTAACTTCATTAATTCAACTTGGTGTAATCTAATACAAAAACCTTTTGGTGGAGTGTATATTATATAAGATTTTTGCTGAACCAAGTGGGTTTACACTCAAGATTGTGAGGATAACAAAAATTTGAAATACTAATGATATTGTTTAAGTGTGAATAGATAACAGTGGAAAACAAGGTAGCAAGACATCTTATGGAAAACTTTAAAGTTAGCACTTGATGCCTTGAAATTAATACTTGAAGCTTATATTAAATGAACAATTCTTGAAGGAGATGATTTAAAAGTTGGACTTCATGTTTTGTGATGACCAAGAGGTGATTCAAGTTCTGGAGAAATTACTTTTGAAGTGATTCAATTATTTATCGAAGGTCTACGAACAAGTTGAGGAAGTGTTGGACCATCAAAGAAGAATGTTTGGACTAAACAAAGCCCAAACGTTCTTTCTTTGTTTGGTCAATCAATGAAGCAGGTCCAAGAGTGGTAGGTCCAATCAACTAGATGAACAAGTACTCGAATTCTGCAGGAATCAAGCATAAGCAATCATATTTCACCCAGTATACGAGTGATACTTGTAGAAAAGACAAAAAAATACTGTAGAATAGAGAGAAAATTATGATTTTATTTCAGCTTCTTGTGTACATAGGAACTAGGGTTTATATACAGAATTGTCAGCTACTATTTAGGAAATACTCTAGCTACTATTTAGGAAGTAATCTAGCTATTAACTCTATACAATCTCTCAATTATAACAATATCAAAATCTCATAATGGGTGGTCAACAACAATACTAATAACAATTAGGACGGAAAACCTTAGAGGACTTCTTGGAGCCAAAGATGCCAAGAGAAACAAGTAAAAAGAGATACAAGTGAATCGAAGAGATTATAAGAGTTGGCAATACATTTGAGAGAAAATTGTTTTCTTTAAAGACTCTCATGGGATAAATCTCATGTATTTTAAGATACCGTTTAAACTCTTGGAGAGTGGTTAAAGCATTGTTAAAGCTTAGGTGTATTACAGAAAGTTCCATAAATACCTTTAGCTTATATTGGTTTGTCTTAACCATAAAAGAAAGAGGTTCATATCTAGTTGCACTTCATTGAGTAGTAAGACGTTTATGATATATTTTCTCTTCACCAATCAAAGAAGAGTGGTAGTGAATTCAAAATTTTTTGGTGTTCAAGGAGTGGACATCAGAACAAAGAATTTTATATAAGGTTTTTCTTCATTTCATTGACGATTCTGTACAAATATATATAATCAAAGTAGGAACCCATCAAGAGATTATATTAGGAAATCTCTAGAAAAATCAGGTTAGAAATCAGGATACAACTTTCTAGATAGCTTCATAGGACGCTCCAACAAGAAATTCAAATATGATAGTAGTCTCTTTACCACCAAATTAGCCCACAAATATCGTGTGCAATCACCTTATAATCTGGTTCACCACTACTTCTAGCTATAACAGTTTGTTTCTTATTTTGCCATTTAACAAGATTTCCCCAAAGCTTTGCGCAATTGCTTATAAAGGACCTAAGAATCTGGTCAATTGCATCTTGGTGTCTCTTGGTGGGAGCATGCATAAATTGACTGACCACACTAATACTATAGGCAATGTCAAGCTTACTAACTGATAGATAGATCCATTTTCCCACGTTGATAGCTTTCTTTGTTTGTCGGAAGATCATCCTTAGAAATCTTATGCTTCCAATTCTTCTCTAATGGTGTGCTTGCAGGCCGACAACCCAATTTTCTTATCTCCTTTAATCAATCTAAGGTGTTTTTCCTTTGAGAATTGAAAATGCATGACTTACGTCTGGCTATTTCCATTCTAACAAAATACTGAAGCTTCTTGAGTCTTGGACTTTGAATTCAGATTGCAGCAAGTTCTTGAGATTTGCTATCTCTTCATTGTCATCATCAGTGATCACCGTATCATCAACATACATAATCAAGATGGATTTCTTTCCATCCTTAGATTGTTTTGTGATTAAAGTATGGTTAGTTTGCCCTAGCATGTAGCCAAATTGCTTCACAGCTGTGCTGAATTGGGCAAACCAAGCTTTGGGAAACTCTTTTCACCCATAGACAGATTTTTTCAATTTATACATAAACCCAAGCTTTTTTTGTTTTGGAAAACCCACAGGCTACTTCATGTAAACGTGTTCTTCAAGAGTTCCATTTAAAAAGGCATTAGATATAGCCATTTGGTGTAGTTTCCAATCTAAATTAGCTGGCATAGATAAGAGAACCCAAATATAATTAAATTTTGCAATGAGTGAAAAGGTTTTTTCATAATTAAGGCCGTAAGTTTGTGTATATCCTTAAGCAACCAAGTGAACCTTATACCTCTCTATTCTCCCATCTGAACCAACCTTTATAGCAAATATCCATTTTCACCCTACTAGTTTCTTCCCATCTGGTATTTCAACAATTTCTCAGGTGTCATTTTCTTTCAAGGCCTTCATTTCTTCCATTACTTCCCATCTTGAATCTCTCAACATCTCATATATGTTGGCAAAAATTTTCACGTTATCAAGTTTTAAGACAAACGCCCTGTACTTGTTAGATAAGTGGTAATATGTTAAAATGATTTGAAACTGGATGTTGAGTAAAAGATCTTACCCCTTTTTATAATAGAAATGGGAATGTCAAGGTCATCTATTGCAACAGTATCTTAAGGTAAACCTTGTGATATAGGATTCTCTTCTATTTTAGGTGCTTGGTTTTGCTGAGTAACTCGTGGTCTCTTCGAGTAAACAAGTAGTTCACCCTATTGTTGAGTTTGTTAAGATGGTTCCTCCACTTGACTTGAGTCACCTGTGGATGTGTGTTGTAAAGATGGAGACAAAAAGGTGATGATATAGACAATGAAGTAGGTCTAGGGATAAAGGATCCTAACGGTTATATTCACCTAAATTCTCCACCTAGAGAGAAGCATGTGAATAGAATAGTTGATTTTCAAGGAAGGTCACATCATAAGACACATAGAAATTTTCTAGGTGTGGATTATAATATTTGTAACCCTTTTGAGTATGAGAATAACCTAAGGAAATACACTTAATGGCTTTTTGATCAAGTTTTCCCTTTGTGGGAAGAGTATTAAGAACAAAAGACGAACACCCAAACACTTTAGGAGCGAGAGAATTAAATAATCAGATATAAGGAACATATTTTTTGTGACAGCTAATAAGAGTTCGAAAATTTAAAGTTTTGGAAGGAACTATTAATTAGGTAAGAAACGGTTAACACAAATCACCCCAACAATGATGAGGTATAGAATTTTCAAACATAATTGACTAGGCAACTTTCAATAAGTGATGGTTTTTTCTCTCAACTATACCATTCTGCAGAGGTGCATAGGTACACACAAACTTTGATGAAAAGTTCTATTATCATTGAATGATTTCCTAGAATATGTGAAAAATATTCTCATATATTATTTGTGCAAAGAATATGGCATTAGATTAGAAAAAGTTTTCTATCATCTTGTGGAATTGTACATCAGATTTGTGTTTTAAAAGGTAGACCCAGCAGACTCGTGTGGTCATTTATGAAAGTAATGAACAATCTTTTTCTAGTTAAATCACCAACTAGTGATACACCCCAAATATCACAATGAACAAGGTGAGAAGATTTTGGCATTTTATAATTATGAATAGGATAATTTTTCTAAGGTTGTTTTGCAAGAATGCACGATTCACAAGAAAAAGAAGAAAGATCTTTATTAATGAACAACTTAAGAAATAAATGTTGCATATATAAAAAAGTAGGATGACCTAAACGTTTATGCCATTTATCTTCCCTAAAGACAGACCCTAAAAAATACAATGATCACACAAAAAGATTACTGCATAATTTTGATCTTTAGTTAACTTGCTAACAAAAAGAAAGTTATATCTTAAACTAAGAACATGAAGCACATTTTTTAAAACAAATCCACTACAAACAACATCTTCGATCCCAGTCACTAAGGACTTCCATCTATCATAGATACTTTCAAATTTTTTATAACAAGAAACAGTAGTGAGCAACCCATCATACGATCTGATGCACTAATGTCAATAATCCACCCATCCAAGACATCCCTCTATGATAAAAAAAGATGAGATAATACCCCGTTGAATCATGACTGCCTTGATTGTTGTGGATGAGGGATTTAGGTTTTTTGTTGATTAAGAAGAGTCCTCAAGATCTCTATTTGTTCTAGAGTATATGTCGTAGTGCTTGTTTTCTTGGTCTCTACAATAGATTCGACTACATGGATAGTAAGTTTTCTTCTTCTTTAGTCTATGGTATCCAATCTGGTGATTTTTCCATAGAGGTCCCAGCAAGTCTCTTTTGTGTAAAAAGGCTTATTACAATGTTCACAACATAGTCTACTCTCATTTGGCTTCTAATATTGGGTATTAGAAGCAATTGAACGATTTGTGGCAAAGGCATAATTACGTTCTTTGATGGTTGGGGGTAAGGTTATGCTCAGCATCACTTTCTTCCTACTTTCTTCCTGTCTGACTTCTGAGAAGGCTTGTCGAAGTGATGGCAAGGGTTTTGTTCCGAAAAGACTCCCACATACTTCATCTAAATCTTTGTTCAAGCCTTGAAGGAAATCAAAGATTCTATCCTTCTCAAGTACCTGATTATGGAGCACTTCATTGTTTGTACACTTCCATGAAATTGTATAAAATAAATCCGTCTTTTGTCAAGTTCAATTAATTTGTTGTATTATTCTATCATAAATTTTGTTCATTTTTTTGTGCTTCAAAGAGTTGATCAGATTTCAAAACACTAAGAAGTATTTCCAAAATTGGAATACATCTCCTATACTGCCCCCCAAATTTTGAGTGTTGTTTAGTAGTATAGATAAGTGTGTTTGATTTGAGGCTCCATTGAACTTATCAAGTAGGCCATGATAATAGAGTTTTCGACTTCCCATGTCAAAGTTGATATCAATTTTGGCTGGAGAAAAAAGTTCACCAATAAGATAACCTTCTTGCCCTTTCCCTTGAACAACTAAAAACACAAATTGGAACCATTTAAGAAAATTTGACCCATTCAATTTGTGTTAGGTAATTTGTAGTAAGTGACTCACATTTTTTAAAGAAGAAAAGGTTACATTTCTAATATTCCTTGATATTCTTCAGTTGATGATGGTAGGCTACCTCCGGACATGGTTGTGGTAGCAGAAGAAGAAATATTTTTAACAATTTAGGTGGTTAGCAGAATATAGGTGGTTGGCAGATAAACAAAGATTTTATAAATGATTTTATTTTTCTTTTTGCTTCATTTCATTGATTATTCTATACAAATATATATAATCAAAGTAGGAAACAATCAAGGGATTATATTAGGAAATATCTAGGAAAAACAACCTAGAAATCAGGATCCTAGAAAGAAATAAACCTAAAATCTAGAAATTACTAAAAATTTGGAATTTGATTTTGAAACCGCTAATTTAGGCAATCCTAGTCAACTTTCTAAAAAATATAAGTTGAGGAGGACCAAACTATGACATTGTTTGTGTTTCTCTTACCCTTACTCTTTTACTTACTCATTTATAGTTCTTGTTTGAATGCAATTATTAATAGTGTTTTTCTTTATATCATTCTGTGTTTTGTAAAAGACAAAGTATACAAATATGTGACATTTTATGAACTCTCTAAAATTAATTCTCATTGATTCAAATGGTCTATATGCATAGGTATATATACACTAATTGAACATCCCAATTAGGAAGCAAATCTTTATCAAATCTCTTAAGATCAAGGATTAATCCCTAATGATTAGGGATTATATCAAATCTTTTGGCATCATAAGATTATCCTTACAAAAAACATATTGTTTGACACTCCCCCTCAAGCTGGTGAATGGATATCTTCCATTCCAAGCTTGTTAACAATGTCTTGAAACATAGTACTTGGCCATCCCTTTGTGAATACATTTGTTAGTTGATATTTTGTTGAAACAAATAGAATGCAATGTAATCCACTATCTAGTTTCTCTTTAATGAAATGCCTTTCAATATCAATGTGTTTTGTTTAATCATTTTTATATGGTTATTTGCAATACTTATTGCCAATTTTTTATCATAATACAATCTCATTTGGCCTTTCCATTTTATCTTTAGATCATCAAAAACTATTTTTAACCATAATAACTCGCATATTCTTAGTGTCATTGACCTAAACCAGAATTCACTTTAACATGGGCTACCACGTTTTGTTTTTTATCCTCCATGTTAGAAAGTTACTGCGTATGATAGTCAAAAGTTCACCTTTTGTCAACTAGTGAACTAGTATAATCAGTGTCATTGTAAGGCTCTAAAGTCATGGTTTCTCCTTTCCTAGATAAGATTCCTTTCGCAAGGGTACCTTTCAAGTATTGTAAAATTTAATGTACTACCTTGAGATGCATTTCTTCTAGATTATACATAAATTGGCTGACAACACTTACAACAAATGCATTATTTGATCTTATATGTACTAAATAAATGAATTTCCCAACAGGTCTTTAATAAGGACCTTTATCTGTTATGGACTAATATGGAGGATCCCAAAGTCTATGGTTGTACTCAATATGTGTAATAACGGGTTTAAATCCAACTTCCTCGTTTCCTTTAATAAGTTAAGCATGTACTTTAGCTATAAAATAAAAATCTCTAGCTTCAAAGGCACCACTTCACTCCCTAGAAATTTCTTTAACTTCCCAAGTTCCTTGATGTCAAACTCTCTCAATAGGCACCCTTTTAAATCGTGCATCTCGTTTGTTCCATTACTTATTACTATGATATCATCTACATACACCACTAACAGGCTAACTCCCCTGACTCTGAGTGTCATGTAAACAAAGTATGAACTCCTTGGTTCTATTTATATGTTAAGCTAGTCATTATTTTAGAGAATCTATCAAGTCAAGCTTCCAATGATTGCTTTAGTTTATAGACGGCTTTCTTTAACTTGCATACTATTCCCCTTTTAGATTCAAAACAAAGAGGGACCTCCATGTTAATTCTAGATGACTATGAAGAAAAGCGTTTCTTACATCTCAATTGCTATAAGTTCCATTGAAAATTGGCATACAATGATAATAACACCCGCACTATACTCATGTTAGCGATCAAATCAAAAGGCTTAAGATAATCAATACTATAGGCTTGAGTAAACCCAATGGCTACTTGGCTTATCTTGTATCTTTCTACAAAATTGTCGGACTTGTACTTCATAACAAAAGCCCATCTACATCCATCTAACTTCTTCCGTTTAAGCAATTTAACCAACTACCAATAAATTTTGTTTTTTCCTAGAGCTTCCATCTACTCTTTCATGGGATTCTCCCACTTCTTTCCTCATGCCTCGGATAGATCTCTCAAATTAGGAATTGCATGACAGTTGCTAAGGACTTCATGACTTTGGGATATGGTTTCATAGGTCATGAATAGGTGTAGTGGATATTTTGCGCAAGTTCTAGTTCCTTTTCTAAAGGCAATTTAAAGGTCAATATCACTTGATTGGTAAAGTTTATTAGTTGGTTAAAAGTTGTCAGTTTGTAGTAAGATATTTTTGGTAGGTTTGAGAGTTGTTTCAAGTGTTTGACCAATTATTTAAGGGGGAGACTGCACACAGACAGGTTAAGGGATTTGCAGTTGCCTCCTAGAATAAACCTGCAAGTGGTCGAAGTTTTTCTCCCTTATCCTTCATCATTTCACATAACTTAAGTGACTCTACAATTACTATTGACTTGAAAGGAATAGAGTGAACAAACTAAAGATAAGGAGATTGAATAAATTTTATTGAAACAATTGGATTGGGCAAATTAGGAAAATAAAAAAATTTAAGTCCCTCACTTTATGTTGACTTGAGGTCTATCCTTGTAGATAGGAGTGCTGAAGAAAAAAGGCTCGGTTTTGATAGCTGACTCTTTGAATAATGAAGGAAATATTAATTTAAGAAGGAAATATTAATTTAAGAATAGTAAAGTGTTACATATTATAGGCTTGATTATAAGAATTACATCTGTTATAGATTATAGGCTTGATTATAGGGAATACATCCCTTAATCATGCCCCTAATTAGTGCTAGAACACTTGTATGTAAATCTCTCCTTTGTACATAATCTATATATGAAAATAAAGTTCTTTCTATTTACATGGTATCAGAGCTCTAGGTTTCAGTTTTTTTTTTTTTTTCCAGTTTTCTTTCTTCTTCAATGTCTGACCAATGTGCAGAAGACGTCACTTCCTTGTGCTCTCTAACATTATCCAGAAGCTTCTAAGTGTTTTTGTCCCTCCACAGCATCTCTTCTGATGTGATTGTCTATTTGGGACATAGAACTCCTAATGGTTTTGTGGTCAGGAGTTGCAGTTGCCATCTGTTTCTTCTTGTATCTTTGTGCACAGATTTGCTTTATCCCAAGTCCTCGTGTGCCAGTGACGCGCTAGTTTCTCCTCTCTCCGGCGTGCCTTTGTGTTGGGTGCTACTCGACGTTTTTTATTTTCCACTATCCCTATTTCTTTACTCTTGGCCAGATCTGCTCTCTTAATTTGTTCACTTGGAAAACGACTTCATTATTTTAATGGCTTCTAATAGTTTTGGGAGTTTGATTTACGGATCTGACTTTGAAAGACCTTATAAAAATATTATCAAAGGTGAAACAGGAAATTCAAATAACAGAAATCAAGAAGCAGGCGAAATTATTTGTTGATATTGCCAAGGGCTAGGTCACACCAAATGAACTTGTCGCAAGCTATTGAGTAAATCTCAAAAATTTTCTTCTGCTCACATTGCAACTATTACTACACCTATTTCATATACCGAAAAGCCTCTTATTGTGCCTACCGAAGAATTTACTAAAATTAAGCCAATATAAAGAGGAACTAAAACATTTATCCCTCTGCCTATCACAACTCTTGTTGACTCGAGTAAAAAACCTATATGTCTTCTCTTCTTCTTCCCAATGGATTACTAATTCTGGTGCCTCAGATCATATGACATGTAATTCTAGTCTCTTTTTTACTTCTCATAAACCCTCATCTCCCTCTCTTGTTACGCTAGCTGATGGTTTTACTTCTGTTATTAGTTTTGACACTGTCAATCTCACTTCATTATTATCTTTGTCATCTGTTTTGAATCCCCTTAGATTCTCCTTTAAGTTATTATCTGTGAGTAAACTCACTCGTACCTCAAAGTAATGTATCTCATTCTTTCCTGATCATTGTATCTTTCAGGATCTTGTGACAAAGAAGATCATCGATAGAGGGTTTGAATCAAGATGTCCTCATATTCTGAAGTCTCAAGTGTCCCAACTCATTACTTTCTCTAGAGTCCTCACTCCCTTTCATCCTAACTGTCAATTAGGATATCCCTCTTTACCTTTATTGAAGAAATTATGCCCCCAATTTTCTAATGTATCTCGTTAAGATTGTAAGTCATGTCAATTTGCTAAACATCATCGTTTGGCTTCACTTCCTAGAACCAATAAACAAGCTACCTTTCCATTTGAATTAGTACATTATGACGTTTGCGGCCCTTGTCCTGTGGTGTCTAGCCCTTGTCCTGTGGTGTCTAGAGCTGGGTTTCAATATTTTGTTACTTTTATTGATAATTTCTCTAGTGTCATTTTGCTTTATTTTATCAAAAATCATTTTGAGTTTTTTCCCATTTTACTGCTTTTTGTGTAGAAATAAAAAAACTGTTTAATCTCTCAATCCATATCTTGAGAATTGATAACGCCAAAGAATATGTTTCTACACAATTTCAAGCTTACATTACCCAAAATGGTGTAACTCAAAGAAAAAACCATCATCTTCTAGAAACTGCCAGAGCACTCTTATTTCAAATGCAAGTTCCCAAACCCTTTTAGGCTGATACAATATCCACAGCATGTTTTTTAATCAATCGTATACCTTCCTTGTTCATTTATTACCTCACTTGAGCCTATTATTATCCCAAAAACTGTTCATGAAGCCTTATCTCATCTTGGTTGGCTATTTATACAGGTATTATACTCCTAATTAGGCATTAACTAAAGGATACAATCCCTATAATAAAGCATTTTATCCCTACAATTAAGGGATACAATCTATTACAACTGTAACAGAGGTAAAGATGGGTCTACTTGAAAATCAAGTTGATGGATGGAAGATCAAGCTTTAAGATAGTGAAATTGATAGGTTATGTGTGCAACTTTTATTGTAGTATCTTCTTGGTCTTTCCATAGTATTAAATGGCTCATATCAAGCATACTACATTCATGATTAGTGATTTGCATACAGGATGCATAATCAAGAGAAGTTGCATGTAATTTTTGTGATTGAAGATCCTCCTGAATGATTGATTGTATGTAATGTGAGTTTGAGTAAGTGAAATGAAGTAGTTATAGTCGGTAGAATAAATTGTGAAATTAAAATGAGTTAATAAATGTGATTGTATTAAAGAATTTGTGAAAAAAT
>JAOXYD010000007.1:5323296-5346210 GCA_028565735.1 Pinacopodium congolense
AAAATAGATTAAGCAAGTTGAAATCGGAATTAAAGTTAAACCAATGAGAACTTAATAAATGTGATTGTATTAAAGAATTTGTGAAAAAATGAAATTGAATACGTTAGGATAAGTTGTTAAAAGTTATGTGATTATAATAAATTGTGTGAATATGAGTTATAAAAATGTTATGAATTGATTTGAAACAATTTGCATTTGTTAAGAAGTGTTTGTTGATATTAGAAATTGATTAAAATGTCTCAGAATGTGTATGAATGAGTTAAGGATTGAATTAGATTGAATTGATGTATTAAGAGTCGAAAAAACCAATCTAAATAGTAAACTAGTAGATCAATTAAGTATAGTGGTTGAGTGCACATACAAGTCAACCAATTGACACGTGATTCGTGACCAACAGGCAGATTTACAATGATAACATGAAACAAATGAAACTAAATGTTAAGAGACATTGGGCAATGGTTAGAAAGCCTGAAAAACAATATAATAGGTGTTGTGTGTGTGTATGTTATTATCATTCAACTAGCGTAAGAAACATTTATACTAGTGTTGTGAGCTTTATGAGCTTAGTTTATGATTTTTTGTGAAGTTTTGGTTAAGATTGTGTGAGTTTTGTTAAAGAATTTATGAGTTTTATTGTGTATTCATTTTAAGTGATTAGTGAAGCCCTAAACATATTGGTTGGCCAAAGAGTGACATCCTTTGAAGGTGTTCGTGAGAGGTGTATATTGAGAATGTGTATTTTGTAGAGTGAAAATATCAAAAGTGAAAGTTGTAAGGAGTTATCCTAGAGCCCATTAAAAAAGAAGAGTATTGTAAGAGGTTATTCTTGATCTTTTTGAAAAAGAAGAGTAGATGTAACGGTTACCCTATAACCTTGTAAAAACGGGGATTTGTATCTATGATTTTAATAGTAAAAATTCTCAATAAGTTGTTGGGGCGAAGACGTACTAGAGAGAGGAGTCTTCGAACCTCTACAAATCGATTTGTATTTTCTCTCTCCCTTACTCTTTTATTTTAAAACATTAATTTACAAGTTGTTTATAGTATTTATATAATTGCTTAAATTGCTTATAGAATTGTTAATTAGCTTTTGCATAATTTAGAGAACTTAGTAAATTAGGACATAAGTTAGAAAATTGTTTAGCTTCTGCACATTGGAAAAATTTATAAACTTATGATTCATTAACTTAGAAAAATTTTTGAAGAAACTAATTCACCCCGTCAAGTGCCATAAGGCCAACATTATGCATAGCTAAAATTAAAGATATATACATATTTATTGGTGAAGAAAATAGAAAATTGAATGTTAATATGTATATAATGAAATTTGGTATGAAAAAGAAAGATATGAATATAGGTAGATTATAAAAGTGTTACAAGGTAATTACCAAATGGCTCTTAGCTATGCTTTTGATTACTTTTTATAAAATGCTTTCCTATTGAAAAATGTTTATAAGCTATAAAAGAAAAGAGAAAGAAATAAAATAGAGAAAAAAAAGTATAAGAGATATAAGTGATGTAAAACCATCTACAAAGAGACTTGATCATAAATAAGTTTGAGTGCATATCAAAGTTTTTATTGTTCCATCTGCATTCAATGTCTTAGTAGAATTACTTCAAGCTTTATTGTATGATTATGTCCCAAGCTAGTTTAGTGTTTAAGCATGAATTATACATAGGACTCCGCTTCAAATTTACACTCTTTTGACTTGATTTTCATCACTAGGATTTTTCTTTCTATCTCCTTGTCTCTCTCTTCAATTTTCTATATCTTCTAGTTATCTACTATTCTATCTCTTTTTCTCAATTTTTTAATTCTAATTCTATTTTCTTGTTTCTCATTTATTTCTTATTCTCTTGGTTGTCCTACATTAGAAAGGAGGACACAGAGAGAGAGAAATTAGAGAGGTAAAAAGGAAAGAGAGACTTCATGCATGTAACATCTTAGTATCAGTTTGAAATCCAACCTTTGAAAACCTTGTCGATTGATTCACACAAGAAATGGAAAAAGAGAAAAGAGTGCAATTATAATCAAGTACACTAAAGGGAGTGGAAGCTTAATAGGAATAGGAAACCTTCTAAAAATTATTGGCACTGGAAACATGAGATGACTAGCTATCAAGACCTCTTTGATCTGCATATGAGTTTTCTTACACCATGAAAGTTTTCTTGCTATTATTCTCCCTAGTTTTTTTCTTTGACCAGCATAAATGAATTATTGAAAGCATCTTAAATCACAAAAAAATTAGAAAAGTAGCTCCAAGTTACCTCATCAATCATTCCCTTTTCAAACTCAATCCATGCAGTTGGATGTTTGCATTCTATTAGTTCCTTCAAGGACATTCTGGACATAAAAATGCCATCTGATCATCCAAGCACGTAAATAAAGGACGAAAAATACATAAATATTCAAAGGTCATAACAGCCAAAGCAGCAACCAAAAATCAAGAAAAACAATATGAAATTTTCATTACAGAATATGAATAACTCGGAATACGTTTTCTAACAGTACAACAGCTTTAAAAGCTTTCATTTACCTCTGGTCAACATTAACAAAAAAAAATCATAATTTCTAAACATTGACTTTGTAAAGACATGTATTATCCAATAGCCAATACAAATGTTGTCGACTCAAATCAAGTCGAGCATAATCTTGTAATCTAATAGTAATGTCTCCACCAAAGAGTCAACCTCTGGATAACTAAACTGCTAATACGACTGTTTTGATTTTCACATACCAAGACTGAAAGTAAACAAATATCAAGAAAAGGATCCTAATAAAGCCCATTCCAGCCATCATAAATTTTGAAAGAAAATATAATTCAATTCTGTAGGAACATTAAAAGTTACTGACGGACAAAACTCATCCATACTACTTCAAGAAAACGCCCATGACTGAGATCGGTTTGATACCTCGATTCTATGCTCCAACTTGAAAGCTAAAAAGAAACAACGAAATACTCGAACAAGACAGTAATTCAAAAAATTTAAAGGAAAAGTAAACAGAGCACACCCAAAGAAGTGAGGGACGTCTTGAAAAAAAGGGTCGCGAACAATGGTGTCCATAATATCAAAAAGCAGTACTGGAAGCTTTCTGCTGCCACCAAATGCGGAACTGGTGCTGACTGTGAAAGAGGCAGAGGGGTTCGTGTGGGTGGGATGAGGACTTTGGGCCATTCTTTGGAGTTCTATGAAAGGCTTCACGGGAAAGTGCATTATATGTGGAAGCGCAATTCTCAAGTTCAGTGCCATTTGTCCATCCAACACTGTCACGAAACAGGCAATTAAGTTCAACAAGCCTGGAATAGAAGTTATAGAGCAATGTCAAACAGGCAATCATGTAATTGAGAGAGCTTTGTACGTAAAGGTAGCTTCAATTAAAAATAAGGAAGATCCACCAAAAGATTTTTAAGAATAATAGCTTGTAATTCAAATATTTATAAATTAGTTGACATGTCACTTTTATGGGAATTCCATAAATTTTATTTTATAAAAATGGTGTACCATCTTATAAACATGGAAATAATTAGTCCTTAATTTTAAAATTTTTAATAGATAACTCTTATTGTAACTCCATGAAAACAACAGAAAAATACGATGAGGTAGAATAATGACACAATACTTAATCATACAATTTATTTAACATTCAACCTATGGACATATCCTAACCAATTAAGTAGTGTTGTAGCCGAATATTTTTGTTCAAAAAGATTTCGTGATAGGACCTCTTTTGTGTTCAATTCATTCCTTTTTTTTTTAATAATATGAGTGGAACCTATATTTATTATCAGGTTTACATAGGGCAAATCGTCAAGTGTTCCAAAATAGACCCAGGTGGCATGTTAAATTCAAGTGAAGCTTTATTAATTCAATATTACTCCCTAAATAAATAAGGGATCACGAAATGAATTGGGAAATTTGTATACTAAATCAATCAAAAGCCAAAATAATCCTTGGGGAAGGTAAAAATTATAAATTCTACAAACAAAAATTTAATGCAACTTTTCTCTTGAATGTATAGTCTAATATAACACTAAAATTTACAAAATTAATCTTAAATTCTAGTTTATTTTGATCTTATATTTTAAATAAAAGTTTAAAATAAAATTTAGACATTAAGGAATTGAGTTAGAAAACTTAAACAGATCAAGTTCAAAAAAATCATTTTAAGTATGATTAAAATATTTAACTTGATATTAGTTTGAAATGGTTTCAATGAATCAAAATTTATTATGATAAATATTAGTTTAGTTTTATTTAGTTACATTCCCATTAAAAATAATTGTCAAGTTAAAAGTGAAGAAATAATTCAATTTTGCATATTACTTTTTTCTTACAACAATTTAGAAACATTAATCATTTCCTTTAAATAGTTTTATTTTATTTTATGAGTTTATTTGTCATTAGAATCTTTTACTTAGTTTTGCACCTTTGGTTTGGCTTTGAGTTTCTTATATAATTTTAGGGAATGTCTACCTGGGATTATAGTTTTGGCTTTCTACTTCTATTTTTCGAAACATGAAAAATCAATGAAAATAACACACTAAAATCGATGAAAATACATAAAAACTAATAAAAATATAAAAACCAATAAGAATATACATAAATCAATGGAAACAACATGCATTAGTTTTCGTGTTTAGAACAACAAAAATAGAAAACAGAAACAAGAAGTTAAATTAAACGAGCATTGGCATTTTGTTGAATTAAAGGGTTTCATTTCTAATAATTATAAATCATTGAGTTATTAATCTTTTTGTTTTACGTGTGAGAGGTACCATCATTTCATGAGAAGAAATGTTTAAGAAGGATATTATCCATGTGATGAAAGAATAGTTTAAAAACCTTGAAGTTTATGCAAGACTTAAGGACTTTGATGGGATTTTATTTGCTTTGAAGAGTTTTAAAAAGCTTGTGAGAAAGGATTCTAAAAGGAATTCATATGTTTAGAAACAGATCGAAAAGGTACCAAGTTAAGGGAACAATGAAAAATGTGTGAACAAAAGCATTAAAAAGAATGGGAATTAGTGAAGAATATTCTTTCTGCTTAAATGACTAAACAAGATTGGCCCACTAACTTGATTGACTGATCAAACAATAAAGGATTTCTCACCTATGACTAATAATTTGGTTAATCGAATCAAGCTGTAACATTTAGGGTACATATGGTAATACTTTACCTAATATAGTAGAATACATAGATCTTAACAACGATTAAAAGGTTGAGAACAAGTATAAGAAGCCTCCTCTAAAGTAAGAGAAATAAGAGCAACAAGAGCAAAAAAAGATTATAGGTGCTATGAGATAATTCAATTTGTGTAAACATTGTGTTATTTATTTTTCTAAAGTGATAATATTGTTATAATGACCATTATGCTTAATTAAGATAACTTATGTTGAAGTTAGGTTTAGGTTTGTGTTAGAAAGAGTTTTAAACACCTAAATTATTTTAATATTTTAATAGAATTTTAAAAAATAAAATTATATCAATTTCCTCTTCATGCATTATAAAAGAAAAGTAGTGGATTCAAAATTCTTAAGTAAGAACGAATGTAGGTCAAGGAGGACTAGAACATTATAAATTATAAATGCTTCTCTTTACTTATTTTGTAAGTTTTTTAAGTTAAAGAAATTAATTAAAAATAAAAAGAATGTACAAGTGTTATAAAGTCACTAATATAAATCTTATTTAGAACTATCTAATACAAAATAGGACCAACATCTTGGAATAGAATGGCCCATCTCCCCCTATTCAATTTAATAATTTTATCAATAACCAATTACAATGACCATAATTAAGTATATGGCCAATAGTTAGGAGATCAAAGAGCCATTCCCCTTACACAATTAGTCACCATGTTCAACGTACATGGTCTTGCATTACATTAACAATATAGCTTATAGGAAACAGAAGGGATGAACATCATCCACATAGCTTATATTAAACAGAAGAGATGAAGATCAGTAACTAATGTGGCGTTACACAGCTTATGGTAACTAGATGAAAAGATACACATTACCAGACTACTTACTATGCCTTAACGCTACATAGAACTCACACCATTCTCCAATTATGCCATAAAGAGATTGAATAAACTATGTCCTTATCTTAGACAAGTAATATTTTTTTACTTTACCGAGTTGTCAAATTGACGAATGATATAGGATCTCTCTGTCATTAACTAAAAATTAAACCATTCCTCTCTTTCCTTGTTGTATAAAATGCAATGAAGTCCTCCTTAGGAAGCTTAACATTGAGTTAGACTAAGAGGAGGCACTCATTAAATCATATGAGATGGAGTTAATGTTACAAAGCCTCAAAAACTCCATCCATAGTGACTTTGCATGTCTACACCAAAAAAAAAGATGATCTCTTATTTTTAAAACAATTTGACAGAGGTAACAAATCAATTGGTTAGAATATGACCTTCCTATCCTGTCAAAAGTAAACAACTTATTTCTCAAAGCCAACCATAAAGTAAAGGATGCTTTATGCTTAAATCAAACCATTTTATGGTAGAAAACCTCTCTAAATGAACCAGTGAATAAATCCTTACATGATTATGTGGAAATAGGCCAAAGGACTCATTGGATCAATGGATTTAGTCCTCTAAGTTTTGATCAGGGTTATAGTTTGGGAGAAAAGGTCTAAGTAAAGTTTGGATTCTAGTGTTGCATCTCCATTCACCTTGAGAGACTATCAAATCCACTTTGCCATTGGAGGGGATCTATTATAAGAGAGGGGTTATATGAAGAATAAGATGTAATGGCATATAGCCTAATTATCATACCAAATAGAAATTTTAGAGCCATTCCCAACTCTATCTTATGGTTTTATTTAACATTTCCCTAATTCTTAACAATTATTGCGAGGTCCATGTCATATTTGGAGGGTTATTCATTTCCCACAAGCTTGTGTTTAATGATGTAAGTATGTAACCATTTAACTCATAAGGATTGTTTATCAATATGTAATCTCTAAACTCTCTTTTTAAGAAAAAATTTTGTGGAGATTATTAACAAGTTAATGCCATGTCCCTCTATAGACTTTGGCATGCATATTTGATTCCATCTAACCTTTAATCTAGAACTGAAGGAGTTATCACCCTTCCAATAAGAAGTTTCTCATGATCTCATCAATCCTCTTGAGTAGATATTTTAGGAGAATAAAGTGGGATGTCCAATAAATATGTTAAGTTATTAAGAGTGGAAATAATTAGCTACAGTCTTCCAAAAAATGATAGGAATTTGTTACACTAGTAGTTTATCTTAGCTTGAATTTTATCGAATAAAATCATGAAATCTGAAAATTTTGGTTTTCTAGATATCATTGGAAGGCTTAAATACTTAAAGGGAAGGGAGACAGCCTGCATTCGTTCTAATTCAATCATAAAATCTATTGTATCTTTAGCAAATTTTAATAACATTATGGAGCCGTTGTCATAATTTACTTATAATCGTGGTAGCTCTAAGAAGCCTTTAGTGTTTAAAATAGGCTTGATTAAGTTCTTAGTTACATTTGTTAGGTGCCTAATTTGATGTATTTTTCATTATGATTTATTATGTATTGCCCTTATTTTGGTGCTTAGATGTTTAATTTATGTATGAACATTTAATTTGTATAATTTGTAGGTTTATATGAATGATTGAGGAAATGTAAAAAAAGATTCAAGGAAAAAGCCATTTCAAGAGTTAATAAGGGTTAACCTTTAACCATCAATAATCCCACTCAAACCCGCGTTAAAATAGCATAATTTAGAAGATGAATAGTAGGTATAAATGACACTATTAATCACTGACTTTAAACACTGTTAAAGGTTGTCGACTTGATTTTCCAACAGTTCTTCACAATTTTTCATCCAAATTACCTCCTACTTGCACCAAGTTCAAGCAAACATCCTCCCTATAGATAAAAGTACCATTAAAGATTAAGAAAAAAAATTATAGGCATAGAAAATTGTTAGTTTTCAAAGAGTTTTAGATTCTCTCTCTTTACCTTTGGTCTTTATTTGTTCTTTCATTTTAATCTATCATTTTTGGAGATTCCAAGTTGTTTTTAGTAAAAAAGATGAGAAACGTGCTTAAGAGTTGTATTTCAGTTTAGAGGATAAATTGGTGCTTTCTAAACTCTTTATTTCATTGTATCTCTCTCTTTTATTCATATAATCAAAGATATGTTGTTTATTATGTTCATCTTGTGTTCTTTGATTAGTTTGAGTGGCTAATTCATTTTTTGCTGCTTTCTTAATATTGATTGCACACTTGTGGTCAAGAGCTCAAGAAGCTTAACTTTGATCCAAAACTTGAGCGTACCATTTAAAGGAAAAATAATGAATATCAAGCTAACACATTTAATCCAGAAGTAAATGCTTTAGTGAAGTAGACGTTAATCCATTAAACATGGAATATCAAGAGCATTTGGTTGAATGACCTCAAGATGAACATAGGGAACCAACCATGATGAAATAGACTATGGGAAATCGAGGTAGACCTATGGTTAACATTGTTAAGCCTAGGGTAGACTATGATGATTTTAAGATTCCTTATAGGATGATTTCTATTATTAGATCTTTATAATTTAGCGGATCATCTTTAGGGAATCCAAATGAACATTTACAAAATTTCTTAAATGTTTGTGATCTCTTTAGAAGCCTTATAGTTTTAGATGATGTAATTATGCTTAAGTTATTCCCTTTCTCTTTTAGGGATAAAGCTGAACTTGGTTAAATACTCTTTAGCCTTTTCCAATACCACATAGGATGATGTTATGAACCTTTTCTTAGCTAAATTCTTCCTACTAGCCAAAATATCCAAATTGAAAAAACAAGATTTCCTTGTTTGAGTAGTATGAAAATGAGAGTCTATATGAGGATTTAGAGAGATTTAGAGAGTTACTTTTAAATTGTCTTAGTCATGGGTTTAATACTTGGAAAAAAGTTGACATCTTTTACACTAGAGCCACTGCTTCCACTCATAGTATGATAGATACTATTGCCAGAGGTAATTTGATGACAAAGACCCCAAATAAAGTCGATACGTTGATTAAGGAGATGACAACCAATAATTTTCAGTAAAAATCTAAGTGTCACCTTATGAAACTATTTGGAGCTCATGTAATCAATGATACTATAGCTTTAGCAGTTTAAATGGAAATTCTTCTCAAGAAGCTCGGAAAATTATCATGTAGAGTTGGAAGTAGTGCATTCAAGGGTTTAGAAGCTTGTGAGCATTGTAGTGGCATTTCCCATTCACCTTTAGACTATCAATTTAAAAGTCCTTTTACCTTTGAACCTAAAAAAGCTCCTTACTTAGGCAATTTGAATAGCTAAAGACTTATAACTCTGGTTAGAGGAATCATCCCAATTTTTAATTGTAAAATAACTAGAGCTACTGAAATCAACCAACCAATCCCCCAAGAAATCCACCACCTAGTTTTGGAAAAATCCACCTACATAAGAGAAGTTTAGTATAAAGGAGACCATGCTTAGATATATCCAGAAACTAAAGAAGAAATGCTTCTAGATTTAAGGAATTAAGTAAGTAAATTAGTAAGCATTATACAAGAGAGGTCATCTGATCAGTTACTAGCTCCTTTGAACCCACTCCAAAGAACATGCTAAGGCTATCACCTTGAGAAGTGGGAAGTAGAAAACATGGGTGAGGAGAAAAAAAAGACATGTGAAGAGAGAGTGGTAGAGAGTAGGAAGGAAGAAAAGAAAGATGAGAGTGAGGAAGAAGAGAGACCACCTAGGCTATTAGCTAATCTAAATGTCTAAGCTCACAAGCCTAGGATCCCATCCCTCAAAGGTTAAAGAACTCTATATTAGATAAATAATTTGAGAAATTTGTAGAGATGTTCAAAAGATTACACATTAATATCCCATTCGTTAATGTGATTACTCAAATTCATACTTATGCAAAATTTAAAAAAAAGATTCTTTCAAAGAAGAGGAAGTTAGAGGAGTATGAGATTATTGATCTTAATGAAGAGTGTTTCATTATCTTACTTAAGAAGTTATCTCTAAAACTTAAAGATCTTGGTAATTTCATCATTCCTTGCACAATGAGTAACTTATAAATATATAGGACTTTGATATATTTAGGAACTAGTTTCAATTTAATGCCCACGTCTATTTTCATAAAGCTAGGATTAGAGGAACCAAAACCCACTATAGTCTCATTACAATTAGCCAATTATACTGTCACCTATCTTAAAAGAACCATAGAGAATGTGTTAGTTAAGGTCGATAAATTCATTTTTCCTATTGATTTCTTAGTGTTAGACATGGAAAAAGACAGTAAGATCCATATCATTTTAGTGCGACCATTTATGGCTATATCTAGAACACTCATTCATGTTTAAGAAGGAAAGCTTAGGGGTTGTTTGTTTTGATTTTTTTTAAGGTTTTGGTTTCTTATTTTTCTAAACACAGAAACTTAAAAAATAGCATAGAAATCGAAAACAACACACTAATACAGCATAAAAAATCATAAAAACAAAAAATAATACACAAAAAACAATACAAAACATAAAAACTACAATAAAAAAATTATAACCAACAACAATACTAAACGACCCCTTATTATTAGGTTTTAAGACAAGAAAATTATTTTTGATATGCTTATAGATTTAAAACATCCTTCAAATTTTGACTCATGAATTTTGTTGGTATTAACCTTGGTAAGTCCTTTACTTAAATAATGAGAAGGTTAATGAACTTCTAGGGAAGTTACGAGCTTGGAAAGTTGATTCACAAACTTCTGTCAAGAAAGTTGCTAAATCTGAAAGTAAGAAAAAAGTTGTGGGATCAAACATCCTTGAACCAGAGGAACATGTAATAACAACTGTTAAATTTAAGCATAATGAAGAGATTGTTCCAAGTGAGAAAATTATGAAGTCCCTGAGAGCACCTAACAATATTGATTTTATTAGTATTAATTCTTTGGATCATAGGCCTAGTAATGTAATTTATGAGTTTTTACTATGGTCCCTTGTCAAAAGTAGGAATCACAAATGGTATTTCAGAAAGGGCAGAAAATATGGCGATAAGAACCCATTTTAAGGTGTTAGAACCCTTAATAAGCTCAACCATCATTATAAAGCAAATAGAAAGAAAACATTAAATGATGGACCTTGGAAGCCTTAGAACACCTAGGTTCAAATAAATGACCTTAAAAAGGCACTTGTTATGACCAGGTGACCTCTAGGTTGCAACAAGGCAGTCCTGATTGAACTAACTAGTTGCTTAGTCAAACTCCTGACATGTTTGATTTACCAATGAACTATGTGACACTGTTGCACCTTCCTTGGCAAAATTCGAGGGAAGTGCCATAAGACCACTTTGTTGGGGTTACCCCCGCTTGCTTCACTTCCGTCGGACCTTACCTAATCAACCTGGTTAACTATAGTGAGCTACTGGGAGTCAAACTCTTGAAGTATGGGAGCTTGGTATCCAAGCCAAGGTATTAGTCATCTCAGGTCCTCCTAGGTAAGAAAGACTAATTGAAGAAGAAGAGAAGAGGCAAAGATGGTCGCTGGACATTGCTTTGAATCGGAAGATTCTTTGTGACATCGCCTTTTAATCAAAGTAGCTCTTTAATTAAGTTCTCTTTAAAAAGCCACTTGAGTTCATGTGCCGTATGCTCAGTGATGATGTTCTCGACTCCTCTTCTTTGACTCTATGTCGACGATATGATTTTTACTAGTGGTGACATGTAGGCCATTGTTTGGATTCAATGTTTGAACAACTTAGATGTTTATTTAAGATGAAAGACCTGGGGCAAAATCTTTCTAGGCATTGAGAAGAGGCTTTCTTCTCTTACTCTTATGTCATATGGGAACTCATGGATGGAAAAAAATCCTTAAGGTTTTTGATATCTGGCAGGAATAATAAGAATTAAAGTCCAAGTTGGTTGGTGAGCCTAGTGATAGGGGACTATCTAGCTTGGTTCGGAGAGCATTTGTTGGGTTAAAGATTTTTTTATTGGTAAATGTTACAGCCTAAATGTTGAACTATTGACACTACTTATTCAGATGGGTGTTTACCCAAAGTGTTCCCAGAACACATGAATAAATCCGTGAGTAACTTAGTGCAACATGGAAAATTTAGGCAACCTCAATCTCTATATCATAGTTTAGTCCATTTTACATGCCCTTTCAATCTATATAAGTTCCAACTTTGTCTACCCTAGCTAGGTGAAATGGTAGTTTCATGCAAAATAACTATAGAAGTAGGCTTTATTATGCTTTTGGTGTGTTTTCCTTAGTTTAGTATGTTTTTATTTTTTTTCTATTGTTTACTCCTTGATATCCTTTGATCATATTTACTATAGTGGAGCATGGCTTTTTTCTATCTTGTGTCTAGTGCTTTGACCTTCTTTTTGTAGATTTTCAATTGTTGTAACAAGTCTTTTATGCACTTTGATGAAGCAATATTAAGATTATATAATTATAAGGGTGTATTCCTTTCCCTTTTCTCCCATTTTATCCTTTATTGTCGATTTTGAGAAAATTAAGGATAATGTAAAATTTAAGTGAGGGGGAGGGATAGATTATTGTCACACTTATGTTTATCTTGTCCATAAGCTCATCATTTGATCATTTTTCTTGCGATAGTATATAATTTAACTATTCATTTTTCTATTTTGAGGCATATCATTGAACAATTTTCCTTTTGAATTTGATTATTTTGATGATTTGAGATGCTATATGGTTAATTATGAATATTAATGACCAAAAGTTTTTAAATTGCTTTATGCTTTAGATAATGGATACCTAATGATTATGATAATTTTTTGTGTCTAAAATGTATATTCCTAAGTGATTTGTGACTTCTTTTAATCATTTCCCTCATCTTATTTAATTTAAAATCCAAAAATATGTAAACAAGAAAAAAATGTGTGAATAAAGTAATTCAAGTTTTCATTTGCTCTGCTGACTTCTTTGCTTTATAAAGGTCGAAGTTAAAGAGTGGTGTTAGTAGCCAGTTGATATGAGGTGAGTTAGTTAAGTAACCTGTAGTGTTTATGATAAGGTGCTCACTTTCACATAAAAAGGATAATTGACTTCTTAGCCAAGCCTTTAAAGCTCACTTTTAAACAAATCTACTTCTTTTATACTATTCATTTTACATATGGAATTGAATTTTGTGACTTAGGTTGAAGGCTGAAGAAGCATGAAGCGATTTAAAGTTATTTGTGATTTGATATGATTAATTGGTTATATAACATCTCAATGGTTCCTTAAGATTGAATGATTTAGGAAACATTTTTAATGGTTATGTTTGAGGAGTTTGGATCATTTTTTCTATATTGATATCCTATTTTAAGATTGATGATGGATTAGTTTTCTTGAGGGCAAGCAAACACCTAAGTGTGCAATAGTTGTTAAGTGCCTAATTTGATGTATTTTTTTATTTTTATTTATTATGCATTTGCCCCCATTTTGGTGCTTGTATGTTCAATTTATGTGTGCAATTTGTAGGTTGATGTAAATTGATATGGTTGCATTAGAAGTTAATTGCATAGTGGCTTAGTGTGTTAGTATGCATGTTTCAGATGAAAATTGCATAATTTAGACTTAGTTTGATATTAGTCTATTAATTTGTTAATGTTTAATTGTTTTAGTGTGATGTTTGTGTTCTAGGGAAAGATTATATCATTTTGATGTGAATATCTAATGCAAATTTAAGTGGAATTGAGTTAGGAGACTAAGAAGAGGAGAAGAAGAAGCTTGGAGGAAAAATCTAGGTCGCTATAATGATAAAATAGCTGCAATCTCCACGTCACTATAACGACAAAGCTATTATAGCAACAAAATCACTATACTTGGTGGCTAGTAGAGTTGTCTCCTGCTCACCAAATAATAAAATACCCAACTAACCTAGCTAACTATATAGTAAGGTAAGTTAAGATCAATCCCATATGGAGGTAGGGGAGTTCTAGATATTCCTAATGTTGCATAGAAGGGAAAGAAAATAAAAATAAACCCTTAAATTCAACGGAATTTAAAACAAATGAAAAGACAATTAACAAATTAAAGTGAACAAAATAAAAAAGCAAATAACAAAGAAGAAAAGCTGAATTGAAGATATTGTTTAGATCCATGAATTAAAATCGATCAATTATGCTATGCCTAAGATGCTAGCCTATAGATACAAACAAGCTCTTATATCCTAAGTTCCTTTAATTTTAGATAATTCTTATACAATAGAAAACTTACCCTAACCATGTGACAACCTAGAATAAGCTCTCTAGATTTAGTGGTGCGATAGCATTAAGAATTAGGGAATGACTAACTAAGGCCATAATCTCGTAAACTCGGATCAATAGCCAAAAGAATTGGAATCTCAGACTAGATTGATTAAGTTTAGCCACAAATTCAACTAGCTTATCGCCACTTATGAATTTCACTAATGACAACTGTGGATCAAAAGCTAAAACCTAACATTTGAACTAGAAATTATAACTAGGGTAGCCAATCCTATGAATAAGTTCCTAATTAATGGCATTAAATCTGAATTCCAATTGAATCCTAGTATAAATCATAATACCAATTCAAGACCCATTCCAATTCTTATAATTATAACTCAATTACCATCAAATATCTTCAACCCATAAGAAAACTAAGATAAAATAATGAAAATAACCATAACATAATCTACAATTAACATCAAAATAGCTAAAAACATAAAAATTTTGAAGAAAATAAATGGAATAAGGTTGAAAAATAAACAAACTATCATTAAAATATAAAAAACTTAGTATTCAACAACATTTAACATAACCCAAACTAAATACATAAGAAATATAAACAAAACATAAATAATAGCACTAGAAACATAATTTAAACTAGAGTTCAACACCTAAACAACTAAATCTAAGGTCTGAACATAAAAGAAGATGAAAATACAAAGAAAACAACTATAAAATCCTAAGGAAACCTGAAAGAAACTAAGGGGCTACCCAAGCGGGAGCCAAAACTACTTAAAAAGCCTCCTCTTAAGCTTATATAGGTCTCATTTAGGGTTTAGAATGTTTGGAGAAGAAAAATTCAAGTTTGACCTTTTTATTTTTCATTTCTAGGACACTAAATAGGGGTTTCTAGGGACTAAAATAGTGTCATTTAATTAGGGTTGTTTAAGTCCTAGATTTTGACAACTTCTACATCTCTTCACTTTTTCTGCTCTAAATCCTTCTATGTGCCTTAGATTACTATGAAATTTGGTATGTAAGCTCCTATCATAATACTCTTGCACCCTACAAACTCTTAGAGCAATATGAGCTCCAAAAGTGAACCTATTGCATCACTGAAGTCACATATAACAAAATCGATGCTTGTTTGAGTTTGTCTTTCTCTTCCTTTGATGCATCCTTCATAGCCTGTCATATGACCTTCAAATTTGGTGCAGAACTTCATAAAATGATGCTCAAAGTCCTCAAATTGACTCCACAACTCTTACAGTTCAAATTGTGATCTAATTCCCCAAACTTGACCATTTCAACTTGTATTTATGTGCTAAGGTCAAATCTGTAAGCAAACTCGTAAGGAACACAAATCAAGTATTTAAACATCAAATTAGGAATGAAATGACATTGAAACACATATAGGAATGCATTTTAAATGAATTCCTATCAGTGGCTTCCATGTTTTGTAGGATGACGTGTTATATTCAAGTTCTACATTATTTTAGAAAGAAAAGGGCATGGAAAAGCCTAGTAGTCATTCTAAGCCTACGGAACATTTAAGATAGAAAAGAAGGGTTTTGGTAGAAGAAAAACATGAAGAACTCAAGATCAAAAAGGAGAAATCAAGATTCAAGACAAGTTGTCCAAATTTTCCAACAAGAGAGCCTTCATCTTCATCATTAGTTTATTTTTCTTTTGCTTTCCTTTTTTAATGTTTAATCTAAAAAGTGGTTGTTTGATCGTGATTATGAATTGATAAGTCTAGTTTAGGGAATGTTCTTAAATTGTTATTCAACATTTATGTTATTGATTTAATGAATGGTTGTTTGTGTTAATTGTTGAGTTATAATCACTTCGAATTAAGAGATCGTTTTGATTTATTGAGTTAGGGTGTATAAGAAGCGTTGGTAGCTTGATGGACCTATAATTAATATATTAACAAGTGTCTTAATTGCTTCAGGATTGTCCTTAGGATTACTTCAAATCCAATTATATGCTTAAGAGTAATATTGTAAACCGAGAGGTTACAATTTAGCTTGTAAATATTTTAAGTGTTGTAAGTATTAATCAGATCTTGAGAGAGGGTAATCAACTTAAAAGTGTTGATTAGATCTCGAGAGAGGGTAATCAAATCACTGGATATCTAGGATCAAACATAATTGAATCAATAAGATAAAAGGAGGATAAACAAGGATAAAACAACCCCTAAGTCTTCATTATTGAGTATTTTCTTGTTTTGCTTTCTTCTATGATTAAATTCATTTAAGTTTCATTATCTTAATTTGAATTTTTAGTTTCTATAAGTTGATTTACCTTTTAAAAAGTGCAATTCAAATTGTTCGGTGATTATATTCAATCCTCGTGGGATAGATATCTATTATACTATAAGTTATGATCTATATACTTGCAGTATAGCAAAAACTAACAAATATGAATGATTGATGAAATGTGTTTTAGGTTCAAGGAAAAAAACCATTTCATAAGTTCAAAAAATATTGGCCTTTGACCATTGCTAATCCCCCTTAAACCTGTGTTAAAGTAGAAAAATTTAAGACATAAAAGGTGGGTATAAATGGCTTCATTGATTACTAACTTTAAGCATTATTGAAGGTTACAGACATGGTTTTCTAGCTATTCTTCACTATTTTTCTATCAAATTGCCTTCCACTTATGCCAAGTTATAGTAGACAGTCTCCCTTGTATATAGAAGTAGCCTCAGAGATCGAGAAACAATTTTTCAGGCATACAAAATCATTAGCTTTCAGAGAGTTTTAGGTTCTCTCTCTACCTTAGTTCTTTAATTTTTCTTTCATTTTAATCTTTCTTTTTTGGAGATTCTAAATTTTTTTGGAGTTGAAAGAGCTGAGACATGTGATTAAGAGTTGTATTTTGGTTTAGACCTTAAATTGGTGCAATCTAAACTCTTTATGTTATAGGACCTATACTTGTCCATGATCTACTAGTAAATCTAATTTAAGGATGCCTAACCATTGATAAGAGTCATATTTTATAACGTCCAAATCATAATTAGGTAATAAATCATTAAATTCCTAAGGATTTATTTAAAGGTTGGCACTTATCCAAAAATTTACTCTGGAATTACTCGGGAACCTATCTATGATTTGTGTAGCATATATGGTGTTGTAAAATGGAACATTTTTGCTCTAATTATCAAAATATAAAGAAATTGCCTATCTAGTTCCAACTATGCTTTTTATATATACTATCTACAAGTTTCCCACCTATAGAAAGATTCTTATCATTTTCTCAATTGTCTTTGTAAGTCATTTTGTAAGGTAAACAAAAGAGAAAACTAAAATATATAGAGAGAGCTTGCTATAGGTAAGATGATCATGAAACTTCTGTTGCAGTTAATCATCAAACCTAAGAATGCCTTAAGATAATTCAAGGAAATAATAAGAAGGCTCATTAATCTATCATATGCTATTGAAACAACAATAAATCATTTGTAAAGAACAAAATAAAAATCCACACTCTTTTAAAATTTCTATGAAATTGAAAGATGAGGTATTGCATTATAATATGCTTTATCATTCTAGTGAGTTCCTCTATGCAACATGGAGAAATAAAGGGAAATGGTATCCCTTTACCTCTCTCCTTTTCCTCCTTTAAACAACTTAGTTGGTTCACCATTAATGAGCACATAATAGGAAATGGTTGATATATACTACCATATTCAATTCTTAAATGTTGCAAGAAATCTGAATGCTTCAAGTAAGTAGAAAATAAACTCCTAGCTAATTAAGTCTTATGCTTTATGAAAGTCAATCTTCCTAGAAAAATTCTGAAAGGAGTTCCTTTTACTATATCCCTTTTATAATACCTAGGTGAGAACTATATTTTCTCATATTAACCTATTATCTATAAATGCCCTTAATAGTCATCCATTAGATTTTTTACCACCACTTTCATTCTTAGTGCTAAAATCTTGGAGATGATTTTATATAAAAGTATTATGGCAAGATATGGATCTGAATTCATTGAGAGATCTAGGGTTTAGAACTTTGGGATTGAGATAAATAAATGGTTCATTGATTCCCTTAAGCATTTTTCCTTTTCCAAAAAATGCTAGAACTGCTTCAATTACCATATCTTTGATAAGAGGCCTTATGGAAGAAACATTCGTTTAGTTCATTAGGTCTTAGAGCACTGCTTGGATTTAATTCAAAAATAACTTTTTCTACATCTTAACCATTGAAAGGTCTACAAAGGAAATGTGTTCCAATTTTTGAACACATGTGTAAGCTATGTGACTAGATATTGGTTAAGCTAATCCTCTCTTGATAAGCTCATCAAATTCCTTAACCTCTATTATAAAATTATTGAATTAGAATGGAAATTTCCACTTATACTTACTAATAATATTTTGAATGGTTATGGGGGTGTGGTCTTAAGGATTCACAGAATAGGCACAACTCTCTAGAAATATAAATAACCAATTTACATTCACCATTGCTCTATCTTTTTTTCTTTTGTTTCACTTTATGTTCTATTTATGACTCTAAGTGAAGAAATTCCCAATACATTTTAGGTTTGTAACCCCCATCTTCTTCATAAAATCTCTAAAATCATTAGTGAAAATTTCCATGCATTCATTGCCTTTAGCTGTAGATTTGTAAATATTACTATTAAAATCCTCATCAACATCCAAAGTATTTAGACTTAGTTACTGCTATTTTCGATTTTACTCCAAAGAGAGTTTCTCAAGAATGCAAAGCCAGTGTTAATGGGTAATTTACATGAGATTTAAGGCATAATATGTAGTATTTCTGCCCAATAAATGCATACATTCATGTTATTTATTAGTTTATTTTGTTAAGTTTCAGGTTTATGATGGTTTTGGAGCTTATGGATTTAAAATGGAGTAAATAGGAGAAAAAAGGTGCAAATCCAGGAGATTAATAATTGTTTGACTTGAATATGAATTGTGATGTTGATGATACTAATATCGCTATTAAAGCCCAAATATAAGGATTTAATGGTGGTTTTTAAATGACGTTCCTGAGTAGCAAATGTACCACCGTTGTGCGCACTGTTAATAAAAATATTTGTGATTTTTTAGGTAAAATTAGGGAATATCACTAAGGGCATCTTATAACCCTAGCAACCACTCCAAACACTTATAAAAAGAAGAAAAAAAGAAGATTTAGAGACACACATGAGATGGAGGAAGTGTAAGGATTTTAATTCTTGTCTTTAGTTAGGGTTTATGTTTATATTTCTTTTCTTTTGTTCTTTGTTTATATTGGAATAATGGATTGGAGTCCTCAAGAGCATTCAAAGTGAATTAAAGAGTGGGATTTCAATGAATTGGATCAATTTTAGTTGTATTCCTTTCTCCTTCTTTCTTACTTTATATTGAATCTTTATTTTACATTAATGGATATATGTTTCATTATTATATTTCTATTTCCACTGTTGAATATATGTGCTTAAATTGTTTCACCTAAGGTTAGGATTAAATGGGTTTTGTATGATTAGAAGATTTTTGTCTAATTAAAGTTCTTAATTTAATTTTGCTTAGTTTGGCTTCCTAAGTTAGAATTTTTTATGATTAAAGGATCCACGACCATTGGTTATAATTACTGGAAGATGAATTAGGAAACACGACTAAATTTAGATGTGGACCATGCTCTAAAGTCTTTTGTAAAGGTTCTTATATTTAACGAACTTATATTTAAACTTCTTGAGGTTAATGCTTTTTATGCCCAATTTGTTTATGGATTGAATAGATAATTATGTTTAAAACAAAAAAGGTAATTCTATGATCATTAGTTGTATATTTTTTTAGTGAAGAAGGCCTTAAATTTGTACAATAATTTATTCCTTTGTTTGATTAGCCTATTGAAGTCTGAATCCTTAGTTAGATTATCATTCGTAAAACTCTTAATTCATTACTTATATTTAGATTGAACAATATTTCTTTTTATTTTAGTTAGTTCCTTTTTATTTTTATGACTAAAAAATTTAGATTTGTCTAGTTATTTAACACTAATTGACTTAGTATTATGCTTAAATTCCTAGGAAGAAGATACTTGATATTTCACTATTTTATACTACTTGTTGAAGGGTGTGCTTGCCTCTGGTTTGTCTTAGGTTAGATTGATTAAAATTGTAGTTAAATTAAAACAAGTTTTGACATCATTGCCAGGGAAGCTAGTTTGTTAATATTAGAGATATTGATGATGATTATTCTAGACTTTATTTTGTTTATCTTCTTTTTTATTGTATTTTATTTTATCTTATTTGAATAGCTGGTGATACACGTGGCTGCCTTCTTGTGATTGTTGAACCAAGGGTTTGTTCTACCTTTGTTTTGTTGATGACAAAGTGTTTGTACTAATATGTTTGTAGAGTTTGCTAGTTTGTTTAGTATTTGGAGTGTATGTGATAAATAAGTAATTAAGTTGGTAATTCAGTAAATTTTTTATGACATATGTAAATCATAGAATAATGTTTTCAGATAAAGATTATGTAAATTGAAGTTGTATGAGTTGATTAAGCATCTAGATAAAGTGAATAAAATTGTTTAGATTATAGCATTAAGGAAATTTGGTAAACTAGATGAATTGATTATGTTAAGTTCGTACAATTGTGTAAAATGTGTTAAGATTTAATTAATATTGTTTTTTGTGTTAAAATATGTTGAATTGAGTTAAGAATTAAATGGAATTGGTTTTGAATAGATTGATTAATGTTTGTATAAAGTTTGGAAGCTAGATTGTTGAACAAACTCAGTTAAGCTCTAAAATACGTACGATTGACTTAGGAAAGGATGTAAGTATATGTCTAGAGCTCCAAATTCTATTAAATTTTACATTATGTTAGAAAAATGTGTCAAGAATCTACCCACCAAATTTCACGTCAATTGGATGAAGGATGAAGAAGATATGACAAAACCATCGAATGGTGCTGCAAGTTGTCAACATAGGGATTAGTCGACTAAATAAGGTGTGCAAGGACATTGGTCAATTGAATGAAGCAAAGGTAGACCGAATCAAGCCATAGATTGATCGAATGAGACCATTAGTCTACCAAATGAGACTATTGGTCAACCGAATGAACATCGGTCAACTGAATAAAGTCATTTAGTCGATCGAACATGACGAAAATGTAACGATAACCCTGCAACTGGTAGATTATGCAATAAATAGATTATTTAATGAATATGAATGTTAGGCAATGGCTAATTGAACTTATGAAGAGTATAAATAGTTGTATTGAGTATTTTTTTTGTATGAAAGAAGTGTAGAAAGTATTTATACATTATTATTGAGTACTCTTGAGGGTATATGAGCTATTGGTAAAGTTGTGGTTGTACTTTTATGAAGGTTATTCTTCAGCCATAAAAAGTGTGTTGTAGGGTTATTTTTTAGCCTTGAAAAAAGAGTGATAGGTTATTCTTAACCCTTAGAAAAGGGAGAATGAAAGGTTATTTTGGAGCCTATAAAAAGGATTGTATTGTGTATTCTTGTTGGATGTGTAATAAGAACAAAATCTCAATGGAAGTGATGGGGACTAGATGTAGGGCAAGTGGATTTCACCGAAGCAGAATAAATCGTTTGTGTCTCTTCTTCACTTGCTCTTTTATTTTTATACATTTAATTTAATTGTTTAAGTTATTATTGTTATTTAATTTGTACAATTAAATTATTGCTTAGCTTCTGTGTTTAATTGAAATTGATAAAAAGATTGATAATATTGAAGAGAATTTTTAAGAACTTAAAATCCTTCTTATATGCCACATAAGGCCAAAAATTGGTATCCGAACGTAAGTCTCACATTGGATTAATTCTAATGAATTAGTGAGTAAAGATATATGGAACTTACTTTAGATATACCTCCTTTATTTAATGGAGAAAACTTTAGAGATAGGAAAATTAGAATGAAAAATCACTTTTAAAACTGAGGAAAACATTATTGAAAAGTCATAGAAAATGGTCCTTATATACCTTCAAAGCTTATAGACAGTCTAACACTCAAAGAAACATTAGAATTAGATGAAATAGAAAGAAACATTATTTCGTTTAATTATAAAGTTTTAAATGTTTTATATTGTGCCTTAAGTACGAAGATATTTGAAAAAGTTTCATGGTGTGAAAGTGATCAAGAAGTATGGCGTACATTAGAAGAAATCTATTAAGACAAGGAAGAGGAAAGCTAACACGAAGACGTAGCCCTCTTATGCTTCGTGGATGATGAGGTACTTACTTCCACAACAGCTTATTATGATGTACCATCATGCTCTAAATCCTATGATGACTGTGATGAAGAATACACTTATGAAGAGATATTAGAGCTTATAAAAGAATTAACTAGGAGGAAAAAGAAATTGCATGATAAGTATACTGAAACCTCGAAATTACTTGATGGTTATAAATTAGAAAATGAAACACTTAGGAAAGTAGTAGAGTCAAAGGATGTTGAGATATAACAATTGATAGAAGAAAATAGGTTGTTAAAGAAACATTCGAAATCAAAATATGATGATCATAGTTTGGTGAATGAAAAAACATCTCTTAGATTAGAGATAAATACCCTTAAGGATTCACTCGCCAAATTCACTAAATGGAATGAAAAACTATAAAACATGTTGAATGGTCAAAAGGTTGTAAATAATAGACATGGTTTAGGTTATATAGGTGATAATGATCCTTCCTCTAGCATTAATAAATTGTTAAAGGTAAGCACTTAGAGGAAGAAGAA
>JAOXYD010000007.1:5346310-5356744 GCA_028565735.1 Pinacopodium congolense
TTAGAAATTTTGCAAATGTGAGACCTAGGCTCTGATACCAATTATAAGCCCTATGTCATCCAAGAGGGGGTTGAATTGGGTGTTTAAAAATTATTGCGAAAATAAAACACTTTAAATACCTTAGGCCAATTTCAATTAAATAAATTCTCTATCCAAAATTCAACCTAAATGAAATGCCAAACTTTATACCAATGTTAAACAAATTTAATCAGTGATAAAACAAACACAAGGTACAAATATAAAAGAGATAAGGGAAGAGATGAACACCAAGATTTATAGAGGTTCGCCTACCCTAAAGATAGAGTAAGTCCTCTCTCTAACTACTTGTTGGAAATTCACTAACTAACAATCTTAGTTAAAGGACAAGAGGGACCTATCATAATCTTGATTCTAAGGCTAAGAGGAACCTATCCCAATCTTGTTCTAGGTCAAGAGAAACCTATCGATCTTGCTTTTCACAAAGAGGGTGAAGAGTAACCCTTACAACAATCTTTTTATGGCAAAGATGATCCTTTCCACCAAAACCAAAGATTATAATTTTTGTCCTACAAGGACATCATCTAATCCAAGCTCCCTTGAGCTTTAAACCAAGCTTATATAGCTTATGATAACCTTGACAAAAAACAACACAAGATAAGGGCTCAAATGCGACAAATGCAATATGGAATGTTAATGCACAATTAAGGCCTAATCCAATCCAATTCAAATACAAGGATTCAATCAATCCAAATATTATTTATCCTAGGTGAAGAGAAACCTATTAAATCTATTTTAAAGGCAAAGAGAAACCTTTACTACAATTAACAATTAACACAAAGTTAATCCCCTAATTTTGTAACCAAAGCACACCTTCTATGGCATTTCTTTAATGCTCATGCAATACAAAATGATTTTGAATTTTCTAAAGGAAAACCAAGATTATAACAAGCCTTATAACACTTCAATATATCATAAAAATTTAATTCAATAAACAAAAACGTGATCAAGGCATCAATCAATTAGATTTAATCAAATGAATACAAGTTGTCAAAATATATGCTATCTTAATATTTCAGCCTAAGGATACACGATTTTAATCATCAAAATGATGTAAATTAAAAGAACTAAACCTACGAAAACCTTAGTCAATCAGTTAACAATCAATCTCAACAATAAACACAAATTTAGCATATCAATAGAATGATTGAAATCAAGAGAAAAGGTAGGATGCTCAAACTTGGATAATTTTGAGCAACCTGCACAAATTAAGCTCAAACAAATAATATAATCACTAAATAATTGAAACAAAAATACTAGCACAATCCCAGGACCTTAATCAATCTAAAAACACCAAATTTCCACACCCAAAAACTGATTAAAACTCAAAATCGAAGTGAACTTTGAAGCTACATAAAAACTATATAGTTTTAAGTGTTTTATGTTCTTAGACCTCAACAAATGATTTGAGTGCTTAAAAATTGAAGTAAAAGATTCTATGCACTCTTGAGACCTTAAGCAAAATGTATATGATAATTTTAAATCAATAAAAATGGTTTTGGTAGCTTAAAATTGAAGAACACAAAAGTTAAACTATGAGTAGTGAAAACTGTGACAGTTTCAAAGAATAGAATTTTGAAAGCTTGGAACAAACGATTTAATGAATCAAAAATTCAATTGAAAGCTTTATAAGTTTTGTCTATATCTAAAAAAATTAGAAACACAAAATTTACAGCACAAGACACTGATTTAAAACATGAAAACACGAATTGAATAAAAGCTGTATAGAAAAAGAGGAAAGCTTTGAATATTTGAATGATTGATCTTTGTAAATCATTTTTCAGAGGTTCTAAACTTGTTAGGAGTGTTTAGGAATGATATATATAGTGTGGGGAGAAGTTTGGAGTCATTAGAAATAAGAAATAGTCGTTAGAACAAGGAATAAAGATAAAAAATGAAAGAAGAAACTAGATGTTAAAGTCTGGACGTTCATTGGCGCCCTCTAGGTTCATCAACGGAGCAGTTAGTAGATGAACAGTCCGCCGTTGAGAGCTTATGGAAATGAGGGTACAACAGCACCCTTAAGGTTCTCTGTTTAAGGATAATTAGCCCATTGTTATACATCTACAAAAGCACAAAACTACTTCAAATCAAGTCCAAACCTTTCCAAACAAATTCCTAATATTAACCCAGACTTTAAACATGTTTTAAAGCATAATTCAAGTCTGTTTAAATCATTAAAACATTTCAATCAATTTAAAATATAAGAATTTCCTTGATTATGAAAACTTTCTTATTTAAATAACTTTAAAACCGTTTCAAACATTTCATGAACCATCCATAAACCAAAATTCATAACACAAAGATATTCAATCAAATTCAGACATATGTAAACAACTTCAAGTAAAAATTCAATTAATCTTAAACATATTGAACATTAAAACAATTCATGTTGCATAAACAAATCAACAATTAGCCTATATGTTATCCTAATACAATTTCTAATATAATAAAGCCACAATCAAGTTCAATTAATTTTTAAACCACAATTCAACTCCTAAATGCCTATATGCAAATGTTCATGCAAATGTTAGGGTCCTTTTCAAGTATTGATCAAGATTAAGAAGACTTATAACTTAAGACCTTTCCTAAGCCTAACTAAACTTGATCTTCTTTCTCTTGATCTTTGTGCTTCTCTTGATCTTTATCATTTGTTCCTTGATATCCAAGCTCTTGATTATCTAATGCTTGAGCTCTTATATCTTAGCTCCACAAATATATGATCTTGCACTTTAAGCATTTATCTATCTTATAAACATTTTAAAATCCAAACATTAGTAATAATAATGTTTTGTCATTATCAAAACACATGATTAAAACCACCTTGATTCAACACCTTATACTTGATATTACTAAAGTTATCTCATATAGAAATTACTATGTTTTGATGCTATTTATGGTCTATTATCTAGAGTGAGTTAGTTGATGGTACTTGGATGTAGTATGAATTTGTCACCCTAAAGTAATTAGGAAGAATGTTTTGCTAGTCTTGATTAGTGATGATTTAGAAATTCTCTAGTCAGTGTGAATTGAAATTTGATAAAGAGTTTTTAAATATTAATCATAAATCATTTACTAATTAATAAAAACGAACACGATTGGATTATATAAAGTAGACACTAATTCCATTCTCTAATTCCAATTAGAATATTAGATGATGAAAGGATCAAATTATACATTATAACCATATATGGATAGGTACGTCAAGCTATGATGACATTCCAAATATTTAGGTAATTATGACATAATACTAGACGTCAGTTTTGATCTAGGATCATAAATTACTTAATTAGATAATTAAAAATAAATTAAAAGAAATTTTAATTTATCTAATTTTAATTATGAATTAGAAACATAATTTATAATTATTGTCAGCATTTTAGGTACCTAATGGGTTACATAAATAAGTTTATTAAAGGAGAGAAAATTTAATTAATTTGGATTTAATTGTAAAGTTTAAGAAATTTTAGGGTCAAATATAAGCTATTTAATTCAATTAAAATTAAATTCTAATTAAAATTAAGGTTAGACTTTTATGATGATTTATATTTAATTTTAATATTTAGGAAATATGAATTTTCCTCTATATAAAGGCGAAAACCTTAGGATTACTAGCACAACTCATTGTTCCTCTCAGAATTCAGTTTTGAGTTCTCTTCTGGTAAACCTGTGGATACCATTAGAGATCGAACACTTGAATGGTTGGGGTTGAAGAATATGAGATAAAATCAACCTCAACATGAAAGATTTAATTAGGTTTGGCTAAAACCTTCTAATTTTTTTTATTCAAGTTAAATTTTTGTTAAAGAGATCTTGTAAGAATCTTAAAATTTTTTTGTTAAGTCGTCAATTGGATTAAACTTTAAAATTTTTTGTTAAGCCTTCAATTGGATTGATATTAGGTTTCATAATAGTAGTATCAAAGCAGACTTTAATTAATTTATCTTGATTATATGGGCTTGATTGTTACTGATTTGATAAAAACATGCAAAAGTTAGATAGACTATAATTTGGAACTATTTCGAAACATGTTCATGTATATATGTTGTTTCTGTTTTTTGCCTATCTATTGCCTCTCTTATCTTTAATTTATGAAAAATTGGCTTATGGAAAATTTGAATAACTTTGCTTTTCTAAAAATCAACTTTCAATGGTTCAAGGTGTTTTTGAAAAGAATGATGAATGATTCAATACATTTTTATAGTGTTTTTTAGAAAAAATAAAAAAGATGTTTGAAAAGGGTTTAAACAAATAAATCATTTTATCTATTTTCAAGGACTTAAAAATGTGTTCCTTTGTTCATGCTAAAACTAAGGTTTTATAAAGGGGTCATTGTAATTTGAATCTTGATGAATCTTTATATGTAAATACGTCAAAAATTGATTTAGCAATTGATGTCGATTGCAAAAACAGTCATTGGTATGCTTGTCTCACCGCCTAACAACATTTTCATAGCCTAGTAGTGAGATTTGAGGTGTGATAAATCTGGTGAGACCAAATCTATTATGCTTATGTTGGTTTTTGGGTAGGCAGGTAATGGGTAGTGTTAAAGGTCAAATTTATAGTATTTTTAGATATTATTTATTGTATATTTACCCTTATTTTAATGCTTAAATGTTTAATATATGTTTAGAAATGTTTAATTTGTAGATTGATGTGAATATTGGAGAAATTGTATAAAAAGAAGATTAAAAAAATGAAGTTTCAGACCTTCAACATGGGTATGGCTAATGCACGTTGAAGGATGAACAAGTAGGATGTTAACGGCGGTTCCACTGCTCTTTAACAGCGTCATTGTTCTTTGACTAAACCACCATTAAGCATTGGCAAGTCTAATTTTCCAGTAGATCTTCAACATTTATGACAAACTGCTTCCTCCAATCTTTAGCAGCCTCTCTTTTATAAATAAGGGTGTCTTTCAGGCATGAGAAACAAGTAGTTTTAGGCAGCAAACTTATTTATTTACTTTTGTTTTTAAGATCTAAGTAGTTTAATGGTTTTCTTAGTTAGTTTTCCATTTCAATCTTTGTAATTCCATTTTGCAAGTTGTTCTTATGTTTCCAACAGCTTAATACATATGATTAAAGCTAGATTAACATCTAATAATCTTCTTTGGTGAGTTCTAAACTCTTAATCTTATGTATTATTGTTGTTATTGTTAATTAATCGAAGTCATGTTGTTTAAGTTAAGTATTTATTTTTCTTTGATTGATTCATGTGCCTACTATTATTTTTCAATTAAGTTAGATTGGTTTAATATGTTAATTGATGTTTAAGTGAGCTAATCCATGTTTATTGAATGCTTAATGCTTGTCTTATCTTGATCAACTAAGATAAAGTCATTAGATAATCTAGGATCTGAGAAATCTACCTAGGTTATTGTAAAAATCAATAAACAATGTGATTTAAATTAGTGCATGACCAAACTCTGATTAATTGTGAGGGTGTTGGTTTTAAAATAAGGAATTTTAGGACTAGAATTCTTGATTTTTAGGTATGTTACCTAAGTCTGATGCATGACCAAACTTCAGGATAGGACTAATAGAGATAAAGCAGTGACTTAACCATAGCACTGTCGTGACGTAGTAAAGATACCCTAGATTATGCATCACAAATCCTTAATCAATTAAATCATCAACCACCTAAGTCTTAATTGAATAAATTAGGAAACATAATCATGAACTCTTGTGCAATTTATTTGAAGCTTTATAGATTTTAATTAATTAATTTACAATTCGGTGTTCTCTAAATAATTGTAAGCCATTAACTAAGTATTTATATACACATTTTCTCATTGAATCGATATTCAAAGTCTTAAATATACTCCACTATATTACTTGTTGCAACTAATGCACATGCCAAAAAGTTAGTCGTAAATTAATTGGAATTTTGTATGATGAAAGATAGACTTATTTAAGCTTATTTTATGGTAGACCAATTTACAACAAATAGCAGATGGTAGGGAGTGGCAGCGAGAAGCTTGAAACAAAACCATAAAACCAAAAAATAGAAAAAGAAAAAAGAAATGGAAATGTCTTGAGGAAGAAGACAGGGCATTGTACGAGGCGCATGTAGTGCCTCATAGAAAACGTTGACATGTGCACTGCACATGCTAGCAGCCCCATTTTCAAATTTTTAATTAAAATTATTTTAAATAATTAAAATTTATTTTAAATAATTAAAATTTATTTTTCAATCAAATTAAGAATAAATTAATTTAGTGTCATAATAAATTAAGAAAATTAGTTTTCTAACTGTTCAAAAATAATTGTCAAAGGGATTTATTTATTAGGAGAATTTTGGAATTTAGTTTAATTTTTCAAAAATTGAGGTATTAAATTAAATTAATAATGAAATCAATAATTAGAATCAAGTAAACATTATGATTATCTTTCATAATTAAATTATGTTAGATAAAATTAATTTAATGAGATTATATTAATTAATATGAGACCTAAAATTTTAAATCCCTAATTAAAATATTAAATATATATTTGAAAACATGATTATTGCCTTTCATTGTTATGTAATTAAACCAAAGTTCTATTTATTATTAGGCTTGATGAACATACTCATGGCCATTTTAACATCAAATATGTTTAGTTTTATAATGATGGGTTTTTACTTAATTAAATGTGTATAATTTGGATGGATAAACTTATGATCATATGAATTTAGAGATATTGATAGGAATGATATATCAGATAGGTTGTGCCAAAAAGTTATCATCTAATAGATCTAGGGATCATATGAGATATGACTGATAAATGATATCTATCCTATTTTAATTTGGTTGGTTTATTAAGCACACAAAGATCAATCAAGTTAGAATAGGATCCTAGCCCACTAGGAACTTATTTGATAATTTATCGAATTAATAGTGAGGGCTATTGGTTTGTTTCAAATAGTGGGAGTAACCAAAATTTTATTAAAGTTCTTAATCTTTTGGTTTTTAGGGCATAAAAATAATACTCATTGTTTTGTGTTTTTAATTGTTAAATATGAGTACCAGTTTATCCCTTAGGATCCTCTTAGATGCTAATAAGTTGACTGGACCTAAATTTCTGGTTGGTTTAGCAATTTGAGAATTGTTCGTAAGTAAGAGAGGAAAAGGTATGTTTTAACATTCCAATTCCATCAAAGCTTAATTCAGATGCAGCTAATGATGCCCAGGAGAGACATTAAATTCATTTAGTAGACAATGAGCAAGTAGTATGTGTTATGCTGGCTAATATATCTCCTAAACTTCAGAGGTAGCATAAAAATATGGATCCTAGATCCATGGTATTGTGCCTTCAAGAGTTTTTTTGGTGTATATAGCAAGGTGGAAAATTTTGAGACTTCTCAAGGATTATAGTAGTATAGGATGGAACTTGAATCTTTAATAGATTGCTAAAGATGGTTAACTATAGTAAGAAAATAAAACAATTAGATTATGTCATGGATCAAGAGTTGATCATTAATTTAGTGTTCTAGTCTCTCGTTCCGAGCTATTCTTAGTTTCTCATGAACTTTCTTATGTATTAGAAAGTTGTGACGTTATTAGAGCTACCGAATATATTCAAAATAACAGAGGGATGCCTCAAGAAAGAATTCACTTATATTCTTGTTATTAATTTTTTGAAGAAAAAGAGTAAGACTCCTAAGAATAACAAGAACAAAAAACAAAAGCTATAACTAAAGTAGCAAAGCTTGTTGGGGTGTTAAGAAGAAGAAAGACAAGGGTATTTTTTTCCATTAGGTAGTCAATGGATGCTAGAAGAGGAATTGCAAAGCCTATCTTGCTAGCTTGAAAGACAAGAAGCTAAGGGTAACTTCATCTTTATGTATGTTTATGATTCAAGTCAATCTTTCTACTTCTATTTTTTAGTGTTGGATATTAAATACTGGACGTGAATATTGAATTTGTAATAATGAAAAAGTATAAATAAATAGTAGATTGTTGAGTAAAGGCGCAGTGGACTTGTGAGTCAGTAATGGAGTAAGGGCTACGTTAGGTGCATAATTTATAGTGTTTTTCAATGTTATTTGATGCACATTTGCCCTTAAATTGATATCAAAATGTTTGATTTACAAATTAAAGTTCAAAGGAGAGAAATTCTAGAAACATTAGAAAAAATATAAGAAACATGAGTTAAACGATGGGTTGAGAAACCCTCATTGAAGTTCCCAGATTGTTAAAGTCTTTTCTAGGAGATAAACAATGGACTTCAATGGCACCGTTTAAGTATAATTCAAGTGAAGTTTAAGTACTTAGATGCATTTTTCTAGTTAGATTTTCTTTTATCAATTTAGCTCAAATTGGCTTCAACTTGGAGCCACTTGGAGAAGATATATATATTGATATTTAGAAGCCATTTTCGCACATAAAGAACCATATTTAGGTAGCCAAAATCAGTTCTTTAGATATATATTTCGTTCTTCTTTCTTTAAGTTAGGTTTTTGTTCTATTTTTGTTTTTTTGGCTTTGTATTTGGATATTTCAGATTGTTTTTAAGGATCCTATGAGTTTGTACAGTTGATTAAGAGTTGTATTTTACTTTAGAGATTCAATTGGTACTTTTTAAACTCTTAAATCTCTTTGCATCTTACTCCTTTATTACAAATGTTTAAAAACAGGTTGCTTAAGTTCTATCTTGATTATTCTTTGATCTTTATATGGTTTTAATCGATTTTGAGCTAATGACAGGTTGTTAAACGCTTTAATTGAGTTTTTTATAAAAATTTTGGATGATAATATTTTTTAATTGAATGCTTAATACCTATTTTATTTTGTCCACTTAAGATAATGGCATTAGATAGTTAAGGAACCGTGATCAACTGCCTTAATCATTAGAAAAATTAATAAAAAGCATGGTTTAAATTAGTACATGACTATTGGTTGATTAATCATAAGGGTGTTAATATAGGAATAAGACATTTTTAGGTTAATCTTCTTAAACTTTAAGCCTATTCCCTAAGTCTATAGGTAGACCAAACCATAGGATATGATCAATAGAGATAAGGTATTGACTTGACTATAACTTTGTCTTGATTTAACGAAGATATCTTAAATCAAGTTTTCCAACCCTTTCATAACTCAATTAAATCATTGAAACCATGAACCTTAGCTAGTCACTTCAATTTGGTACTCTTTAAAGCATTCTGGACTCCTTTGTATTGCTTAGAAGTTTTTTGATTAATTTGGTTTCTTTAATTCTCATTAATTCAAAATCTTGAGCTCTTTAGATAGTTGTAATTCGAGTGACCTAGTATCCAAAGTATTTTCTTCGTGGGATTGAGATTTGAAGTCTTAAATATTATCCATTTTAATACTTGTTGATAGGTATACTTGCCTTAAAAATTGGCCTTAAATCAATTTTGATTAGAATGTTAAAAGATTGATTTATTTGAGCTTAATTAGTACCTAAACAAACCAACAACAAGTTATTGCAATAGTTATAGGAACTTATAGTTTCAATTTGCCATCTGTCATTATTCTTGTACTCAATAATTGTTATCTTGTTCTAGTTACTACTAGAAACATCATTTCTATTCTATGTTTAGACATAAGTAGATTTGTCTTTATGATTAACAATAAAAGTTTTTCTTTTTATACAGATGATGTTTATTATGGATCTAATATACTTTCAAAAGGTTTATATGAATAGGATCTTGAAAGGTCAATCTTCAACATAAATAACAAGAAAAGAAAATTAACAAAAATCTATCTTCCTTGTGGCATTGCAGGTTAGGTTATATTGATGAAACAAGAATTACGAAGTTATATAAAGAAGGATATTTAGATCCTTTTGATTTTGAATAGTATGAAAATTGTGAGCCTTGTTTGTTGAGTAAGATGGCCAGGCTATCCTTTATTGGAAAGTGAAAATGTGCCAATGAGTTATTAGAGCTTATACATTTAGATTTATGTAGCCTTCTGACTTCTCAAGAAAGAGGTAGATAAACCTAATTTATTATGTTCATAGATGATCATTTGAGATATACTTATGTGTATTTAATGAAACAAAATTCTGAATCATTTGAAAAGTTTAAAGAATTTATACTTGAGGTAGAGAAACAAACTAGTAAGGGTATCAAGAAACTTAGATCTAATTGAGGTGGTGAGTATTTAGCCCATGAGTTTCTAGGAACAAAGATTTATAGAGATAGATCAAAGAGATTGCATAGTTTATTGATAGGGGTAAAATTGACAGGATTTTTATGATTAATTTGGTGAATTAGGACCCCTAATTCAGTGTTTAATTGTTTAATTAATGTCTTATATTGTTTGATTTGCAGAATCGAGTTTCATGATGAAGATTGGAGAAAAAATATCAAGGAACATCCCTTGTTCTGTTTGTTAATGGCACTATGAGAGGGTGCTATTGCTGAAGAACATGGGGCTGTTATTGAGTG
>JAOXYD010000007.1:5356844-5367434 GCA_028565735.1 Pinacopodium congolense
CTGGAGATACATAGTCTTCTTTTATACATTTTTCTTACTCTTTTGACTTTCTCATTTTCAAGATGTTTTCTTAAAAACAACACAAGAGGTTACACATCTTAATGTTCAAATAACCATATTATATGAACAAGATAGTTATCAAGTAACACATTACTTAAAGTGTGCTTTTCAAATAAACTAATTATTTAATTTAGAGAACTTCTCTCACAAAAACATTATAGCATATGAGAGCCATCAAATAAACAAATTATTTGATGTAAGATACTATTAAATAAATCATATTATTTGATAAGTAAAGTATATCTTCAAAATTTCATGTAGTATAGAAGTATAAAAAATTTATAAGAGTAGTTAGGGATAATACAAACTTGTATATAATTTTATTCAAGTAAACAAACTAGTTTACTTTAATTATAATATTTTTTAAAATTTTATTTTAATTATAAAATTTATTTCTAATTTTATTTTAATTAAACAAATTAGTTTATTTTAATTAGAAAATTCATTTATAATTTATAATATATATGAATATATCAATTGGAAACTTATTTCTAATTTTTTTTTACCTAAAACAAATTGGATTACGTGCATTAGAAAATGACATAAGATATAATTTGTTCATTAACGTTTGAGAAATGATTTAATTTGACCATTAATATTTTTGAAGGTATCACTTTACTCCATAGCATTTGTAAAATAGTATAATTTGCTCCATAAGGTTACAAAATGAAACATATTACCCCATAACGTTTATAAAATGGTACATTTTACCTCCTTCATACTAATTTTATTAAGATCTTGTTAGATAAATGTTAATTCTGTCAATATTCTATAAATGAACTATTAGCCAATTATTAAGAAAGTAATTAGTAAAACTTTAAAGAAATTAATATTAAATGAGCAATTTACACTATTTTGTATATTTTAAGGGGTAAAATGCATCATTTTACAAACGTTAAAGGGTAAAGTGATATCTCTGAAAACGTTAGGAAGCAATTTAAACTTTTTTAGAAACACTAAGGAGCAACATATACCTTTTGCCTTTCTATTTCGATTCTTCTTATTTTTTTAAAATGAGAACTAAGTTGGGCTTAATTTTAAAACTTCCTTTAAGATATTTTGCCTCTTATTTTATTGGATACTTGGTCTTATAACATTTTCTTTCAATTTAGGTTCAGTTTTTGACGTCTTATATATTATACCATGTTTTGGTTTGGATTTTCTTTGCCTCATTTTCAGAGTTTTAGCTTGCATTAGATTCATGTTTGGGGTCCTTATATTTAGGACATTTAATTGTTTTTTTCAATGGTAGTTTGCATGCACTTAAAAGTCATTTCCATCCTAGTTCAGTTTCAAATACTCGGCCCTGTTAGCATGCATAGTCTAGGCATGCTTGGGTATTGCATAATATCGTTTATGGGCTTCATGGAAAATTTTTGTAATGTCATTATGGCACGATGTGAAGTTTTGACTAGATTGCAATGTCCATTTGTGTGCCTAGGTTTTGGATTCTCTGTTGTTATTTTGGTGTAAGGTACCTGCCTCTCCACTTTGACTGCGATTTGGCCGTAATTTATTTCATTAGAAGGTTGTGGTTCTTATTTCTATTTTCCCATGTATTATTTTGTTCTAAATATACCTATATGAACGATGGTTTTCAAAATATAGTTTTTTTTAGAACAACTATAGTTTTTATAGCTATTCTGCTCTTACTGTTTGAAGATCGAATCCATTGCATGTTGGAATTGCTCAGAAGTTAATGATTATTGTTTTGGTTCTTGTAATTTGTATTATGCTTATTTTTTCAAATTATGTTTATATCATGAAAATCTTAGCCGTACGATTTCTTCTCTTTTCTTTGAAACATGTCTAATTAGGCTACCATATGGAGGGACTGCGTTGTCTTGCTAGATACTAGGAGTGCATTGCTAATGTCCTCACATTGATGTGTATTATTTGTTTTACTTTGAAGTATAATTGGTATTAGGACTAACCCTGAAAATAGTTCAGATCAACTGCATACATATACATTTTTGTTTGTAGATGCTTGCTTTATGAAGTTAAGATATAAGCGGAGAGATAAAAGAGTCCATTTAATTTATGTAAATTTTCAAATAACAGGGTGATAAATACAAAATCAAATAAATCTAATTTAGAAGATTAAATTCAAATTTACAAATTTTTTTGGCTTTATTTCTTTGGATCTAAGTCTTCAATGAATATTTATTTTTTCTAATAAAATTAATTAGGCTTTAGTCAAACTCGTTGGCTTATAAGTTCATTTATTTTCAATTGAATGGATATAATTTAAATCCTTTTTAATTTTGTTACGTTGTTTTGTATGATTTAAAATTTTCAAATTTAACAAAGTATTTTTTTTATACAATTTATGTAGTCGAAGTCATTTAATTTATTTCATCTTTGTTTTGCATATTTTATATTCAAGATGCACGTTTAAGTTTATTGTAACTCTTCTTTTTTTAATTAATTGAAAGAAAAGGAAAAAAAATTTGTTTTCAAATCTTTTTCGTTTTTTAATTTTTATTTAATTTTTTAAATTTTCATCTATTTTTCTGATTTTATATTATTTTTTAGTTTTCATATCTTATTTATATGTTTGCTAATTTATATACTTTTTTATTTTTACTGTAAAAAACAGAAATAGCTGAAAGAAACAAGCCCTTAAATCATTATTTTAAGATATATTTAGTTCTATTTTAAATTTCAGTTTTTGTTTCCTATTTTTTTAATATAAAATCGAAAAAACAACTATATAAAAAAATAAAATTTACGTCTTATTTGTATTAAGGGTACGTAACATTAGAAAGCGGGCCGGGAAAGCGACAAAAAACAAGGGGGGCATCTACTCCAGGAGAATGCCGGAAAGGCTTTGCAAACACATTAGATTCCAGGCTGTGTTTGTTAGCGAAGCTACTCAGCAGAGACTTGATGCTTAAAAAGTAGTGGTTAGAAAACAAACAATTTTGAGCTGTTAGAATAGTGATGGGCTCGTTTGCTTGGGACAGAATTCTAGATTACCTAAAACAGCCGAAGAGACAGACAGAGACACGCACACACATGGCGTTGTTTGTCTCCCACCCACTCTCTTTTTATGTCTCTTTCACGCTCCCATCCTTTTGGGTAAGCAAAGGAAGAATTCTTTTAAGCTCTATCACCGCCATTGAAATCATCTTCAAGAACCACTGGGTAAGTAAAACCAAGATAAGAGATACTTCGTGGAAGATAGCATTTTTATATGGCTGCCAATTTTCCTTTGGTTCAAGTCTCTTCTTCAGTTTCCCCTCATTTCCCCCGACCAAAATTTCCCAGTAAAAGATTTCAAGTAAAAAACCCGTCTTCGTCTTCTGCAACCCATTACGGTATTCATTCTCTGAACTTGTCGTTAACTTTACCTTATGAAAAGGTCATCACGTCGATAACCCAATAACCTCTTCCTTCTTCTCTGTTTTTGCCTTTGCGCTTTTCTTTCCCTTTTCTTTGGCTTCTTTTCTTGAGCATAGGGAAAACAGAAGGGAAGTCTAAATTTGATACCGTTGCATTCGCTTCCTCGAATGGAACAGAGCCCGAATCAATTGAGACTAAGAGGGTAGAGAAACTTATTCAAGAGAAACGACGTGCTGAATTATCTGCTAGGATTGCTTCGGGTGAATTCACCGTACAGCATTCTGGGTATTGCTGATTCTGTTTTGTCGATGATTGTGCAGTTGATTTCCAATTAACAGCTAGAAAATATCCTTCTTTCGATTTTTAACTTCGAATTTCTGCTGCTCCATGAGCCCAATTTTTTTTTTCGACATTTTTTGTTTTGTTTTAGGAATCCAGCTATAATGGAGTAATATGTGGCTTATGTTTCGAAGAAATAGAAGCGAAGAACAGTGCGCCTTATGATCTTAGTGTTTTTCACCTTGTTACGGCTTTTCTTAGCTTAAAACTGCAACTATGGATGCCTGTTTAGAACTGAAACCGGGGCCATCAAAAAGAGTAGCAACATCAAGACAGATTTTGACTTCCTTATTTCTTTTTGACCTCATATATGATTAGCTATTACTGCAATAGATGTTGTTGTTGTTTCCCTACACCTTCATTAGATATCCTCATAATCCATCTTGTAGTTCGTTGACTGCGTGCTTATCTTCTCATTTCGTTCATGAATCAGTCTTCCATCTTTGCTGAAGAATGGATTGTCAAACGTTGGAATTCCAGATGAGATTGTGGAGTTTCTATTCAAATGGCTCAATTCTGGGAAGGATTATCCGAAAATTCCAGAGGCCAAAGGAGCAATTGGTGCTATTAGAAATGAGGCATTCTTCATTCCCCTATATGAGCTTTACCTTAGATATGGTGGTGTTTTTAGATTGACTTTTGGACCCAAGGTTTGTTTTCTTGTGTTAATATTCTTCTATAAGAAGCACTCATCTCATTAGTTAGATGTGAAAGTTATACTTGTTGATTGCAGTCATTTTTGATTGTCTCCGATCCTTCAATTGCCAAACATATACTAAAAGACAATTCAAAGGCTTATTCAAAGGTAATACTAATGTTCTTTTCACATTGCTTTTTGGTATTTAATGTCTATAGGAGCGTTCCTGATTTCCTTTTCATTTTGTAGGGCATCTTGGCAGAAATACTGGATTTTGTCATGGGGAAAGGACTTATCCCAGCTGATGGAGAAGTATGGCGTGTTCGGCGACGTGCTATAGTTCCCGCATTGCATCAAAAGGTGTCATCACAGATTTTTAGTTAATTGGTTTTCAATTTCATTTGTTTCTTTTATCATTCTATGTTACAGTTACTGGAAAGGTTGATGAATTTTTAAGTAGTTCATTGGTTGAGAGTTATTGTCACCATATGAAACATTGAAGAAGAGCGCTTAGTTTTGACATTTTGAATGCCTATATTTAAGAAACAGTGAAATAAGAAAAGATGAAAGAAATTATTGGTAACGGTATATGGATTTCATCATATATGACTACCTCTCTTGGAATGTTTTTGGAATTTCCTTCTCTAATAGTTTTAATTTGCATTATCAATTCATTTGATTTATTTATTTGTTTTCTTTTTGTAGTATGTTGCAGCTATGATTAGCTTATTTGGACAAGCAACAGAGAGGCTTTGTAATAAGTTAGATGTAGCTGCATCTGATGGAGAAGATGTTGAGATGGAGTCACTTTTCTCTCACTTGACATTGGATATTATTGGCAAGGCATTGTTCAATTACGAATTTGATTCATTGTCAAATGATACTGGGATAGTTGAGGTATATTTCTTCCTCATAGTCTGATGTTTCCTCTTCTTAACTTTTAAACAAAATTAAAATGTTTTTTTTTTCGCCATACCAATGATTAATAAATTGATATTTCTAATTCCTTTTGGTTAGAATAGGCTGTCTACACAGTTTTGAGAGAAGCCGAAGATCGAAGTGTTGCACCCATTCCGACTTGGGAGATTCCCATTTGGAAGGACATATCTCCACGTCAGAAGAAAGTTACAACAGCTCTTAAACTGATCAACGATAAACTTGATGAACTAATTGCTATTTGCAGGGTAAGTTTATTTCTCCATCCCATGAATGTGGAAAATCACAATTGGCATGCTTTTTCAAATTTGTATGTTCAGATTAGCATGAAATCTTATTTACCCTCAAGTGTATATTGTGACGGTAGTTACTTTGTTATACTAGTAAGCTTTATTTCTTACCCTCTGATTGCTTTATGACGAGGAACGTGAACCAAGGAAAATTAAATGTTTTTATTTGTCTGTCATGGGAATCAACAATGGTCCAATATTTTCAATTGGAAAGCAATGCTTGAATAAGTTTCTAACTTTGAAAAACTGAGTCATGGCTGTTTGTGGAGAGTGCTTGCTTCATTTGTAGACCATAAGAATGCTCTAAAATCCATTCTTGGTCATCAGCCAACATTTTAAGCTTTTGGGTTAAGTGGCTTATTGACGTGGTGTTAGAGCCTTGTATGATCAAGAAGTTTCGAGTTTAAGTTGCACCTTATGATGGTTTGTGCTTGTCTAGAGTTCATGTGAGGGGGCATATTAAAATATTATATGATGTAGTCTTTATTGTCATGCAACATCTTATGCTTTTGGGTTGCGTGGTTTCTTGACATAGAGTATATGTTAAATGGGATGACTTACCAAAACACTTTATTTTTTCAAGGGGAAATTGCACTCATATCCACTTTGGTTTTGTTATTTTGTGAAAATTTCCTTTTGTTTGAATTAACTTTAGAGGTGGTGGTTGTTTAATAATTAGCAAAATGTTTAACTTTATGCACTAAAAACTTTTTAGAAATTTTGGCATATAAAAGCCCTTCTATGTTCATCTGGTTAAAATTTTTTGTTACATGTGTTCAATTCACTAAATCGGATATGAATACATCATGCATATTCAACATGCAGTTTTTCATCTTATGTTATGCCTAAAAAAATGGACAACTTATTGATATGACTAAGTCATAACCGTCCTTTTATTGATTTGATACTTGTGTTTGCGGTGTTATGCATTTGCAGAGGATGGTAGATGAGGAAGAGCTACAGTTTCATGAGGAGTATATGAATGAGAAGGATCCAAGTATTCTTCATTTCTTATTGGCATCAGGGGATGATGTACGTATTTTGTTCACTATAGTTGTTGTGTCTTATCAACATAAATTTTCTCACAAATTCTTGGCAGGTTTCTAGCAAGCAACTCCGTGATGACCTTATGACACTGCTTATAGCTGGACATGAAACATCTGCAGCTGTTTTAACTTGGACCTTTTATCTTTTATCCAAGGTACTCATGATTCAGTAATGTTGGAAGTAATGTCATTACCCTATTTATCTTCTGCCTACTTATTCAAATTTTATCATAATTAGTAATAGGTAGTACATAAGGCTTGGTGGTTATTAGATTATCTAGGTAGCATGTTTTTGGTTATTTGGTCAAAAGAAGAATATTCTTTTTATAGGATTAAAGTTTTAGGGGCTTCTGTTTGAGGAAAAAATTTCATGCAAAATATGGATAGTGGTAAGACATTAAAAAAATTCTTATGTGGTTCAATTTCGTTTTTCTAGTCTTTTGTTCTCTAGATTATCATCATTTTAAGCCTATTTTTAACAATTTTTGTGATACCAATGATGTTATATTATTTTGACGCTTCTTAAAAGTAAGCTACAAGTACATAGGCACAAACATGGTTTAACACATTTCACACATAATGCGCTTATGTGAATTTTTTCTTGCATATTAATGGTTGATTGACTAATTGTGTTAATATGGTTTCTTACTTTTGTTAAATTACTGTAGGAGCCACATATTTTGTCCAAACTCCAAGAAGAGGTAATGGAAATCCTTTGTGCTCAAATTGTATTGGCAGTATTGCATAGTGCTTCAAATTTCCCAAAATTTTCTTACATTTTAACTGTTTCTATTGCTAATGATCTTCTTTTAGGTTGACTGTATTATAGGAGATCGATTTCCAACTATTGAAGACTTGAAGAAACTTAAATACACAACTCGAGTAATAAATGAAGTAAGAGAGTGATTGTCATTCATTGATCAGTTTTACTAATGTTTTTCTTTTAGTGCTCATGAGTTAAAATCCTTCTTCCTATCTATTTGCAGTCTTTGAGACTCTATCCTCAACCACCTGTTTTGATTCGCCGTTCTCTTGAAAATGACATGCTTGGAAAGTACCCAATAAGAAGGTTATTACAGTAAACTCATAAAAACTTTTTCTTCTTTTATATTCACTTCTTAAGCTTTCCCAACTATCCTTCTTAATTGTATCAAGGCAAAGATAAAATAACGTTAACATGTGTAAACTTGAAAGAAGAAGTAATTTTATTGTATGTAAAGTGTATGTACAGAATAGGTCTTTATATACAGAAAGGTATGAGCCTAATTAGGAATACATGCCTAATTAGGAATACAATCCCTATAATCAAGCTATATAAATTAATTAGGAATATTCCTAATATTAAAGATATAATCTATAAAAAGATGCAAGTTAATCACATGTAATTCAAGTGGACCCATTATTTGCTAGATAAGCATCAAATATACAAGTAATGTGTGAAGAAAAATTTTCGTAAATCTTGGAGTAGTCATTACCAAGTGTTCTTAGAAATGTACTTGTTGATTCTATTTGATATGAATATAGATTTACCATATCATAATCCCTAGATTCTAATTGTATATAAATACTGTACAGCTCTCTTGAGTGAGACACAACGTTCTGTTTCTTACTTTTCCATGAGACTAGATTTCCTCCAACAAAGACACAATAACTTGTAGTTGACCTCCGATCAATCTTGGATCCTTCTCAATCAGCATTTGAAAAGCATTCTATGCATGTGTGATCCTGATTCTTATATAGTCTACCTCTTTCAGGAACTCCCTTCAGGTAACATAAAATTTGTTCCAAGGTGGCCCAATGATGAACCGTTGGAGAGGACATGAATTGGCTTACAATATTGTAAGATAGTTTAGTTTCCCAACTAATCTTCTATACTTTTCAGGATCTACAAACAAATCTCTGTCTTTCGTAAGTTGCAAGTTAGGTGTCATTGGAGTATTGCATGGCTTTGCACCCAGTTTTTCTGTTTCAGTCAACAAATTAAGTACATATTTTCTCTGTGACATGAAGATGCCTTTCTTACTTCTGGTTAATTCCATACCCAAGAAGTATTTTAATGTCCCCAAATCCTTCGTCTGAAACTGGTTATGAAGAAATTTCTTCAAAGATAATATACCTGTGACATCACTACCAGTAATAACAATGTCATCCACATATACTACCAGAAGTATAATACCAACTGTAGAGTTTCTGTAGAAGACAGACTAGCTTTGCTCTTGCTTAGGCCAAATTACTCAACTGCTTGACTGAATTTCCCAAACCAAGCACAAGGACTCTGCGTTAAACCATACAGGGATTTTAGAAGGTGACACACTTGTCCTTCCTCCCCCTGAGCAACAAATCCAGGAGGTTGCTCAATATAGACTTCCTCTTGTAAGTCCCCATGTAAGAAAGCATTCTTGATATCCAACTGATGTAAGGCCCAATCATAAATAGCTGCCAGAGAAATAAACAAATGAACAGATGTCAATTTGTCCATTGGAGAAAAAGTATTAGAATAATTTACACCATATGTTTCTGCATATCCTTTGGCAACCAATCGAGCCTTAAGACGAGCTACAGTTCCGTCAAGATTAAATTTGATGGCAAACACCCATTTGCAGTCAATAGCTTTCTTACCTGCATGCAAAGTTACTAAATTCCAAGTACCATTGGCATCTAAAGCAGTCATCTCTTCTCTCATCGCTGCGTGCCAACCAGGGTGAAGTAAAGCTTCATGAACAGTTTTTGGTAAGGATATAGAATTAAGGGAAGCTACAAAAGAATATGAAGAAGGTGCAGTGACGTTTACCTTTGTGAAGGGCAATCAGAAGATCGAGGTCAATGGTTGTGGGATCTGATGCGGAAGAAGGTACTGAAGTCAGACATGTAGTTGGAGGATCTCGTCTTTTGGAGTATGGTAAGGGTTTTAGTTCTAGTGAGGTTGACTTCATAATGGAGGGGGTATAGAAGCATCCATTCTCTCTAGTGTTATCTTGTTCAGCTACTCTGCACAACTCTTCATGCTTCACCCTCTCATCCCTATGCACTTCAAAAACTTCTTTAACCTCCTTCACACAATCATTCATAATGTTAATCTTCATATAAGCATTACGATCTACTGGCTTCTTTAAAATTTTGGTTATATTAAATTCAACTTTCTCTTCACCAATCCTCAAAACCAGTTTTCCTTCATGCACATAAACTAATGCCCTACTAGTATTTATAAAGAGCCTACCTGAAATCATTAGAAAATTCCTATCTGCTTCAAATCTAACACAACAAAATCAACAAGTATTATAAATTTGTCCACTTTTACCAAAACATCTTCTACTACCCTATATGGCCTCTTGATGGATTGGTCAGCAAGTTGGATAAGCATGGATGTTGGCTTGACGTCTCTTAACCTTAATTTTCTTTAAATAGCTAAAGGCATCAAGTTAATACTTGCATCTAAGTCATATAAGCATTTGGAAAATTCAAAATCACTAATAACATATGGGATAGTAAAACTCCATGGGTCTTGTAGTTTAGATAGCATTGCACTTGCGATGATCAAACTACAATTCTTCATCAAGATTACTGTTTGGTTATCCTCCCAAGTATATTTGTACATCAATATGTCCTTGAGAAACTTCGCATACGTAGGTATATACTCCAATGCCTCCACCAAGGACAAATTAATTTGAAGCTTCTTTAACTTCTCCAAGAATTTGGAGAATTAAGTATCTATTTGGTGTTGTCTCACCCTTTGTGGATATAGAATTTTAGTCTTGTACGATGGTGGTGGAAAATATGGCTTCTCTTGATGGTGGTGGCATATATGGCTTCTCTTCATCATTCTTTTATACCTTTTCTTCATTCATCTCCTTGCCTTTCTCCTTTACATGGCTATCCTTTTGCACACTTAACTCCTTTAAGTCTTGCCACTCCAAAGTGTAATATCCTTGAGTTATTC
>JAOXYD010000007.1:5382016-5396769 GCA_028565735.1 Pinacopodium congolense
CCACCAAAACTTAACTGAATAATTTAGTAAAAGTAATCTGTAGCTCTTTTACAATTGATTGGAAATTTTTTAGGCTTCAAGAGACATTTCGTCTGATCTGAATTAAACATCTTTTTCCACCTTCAAGGCAAGAATCAATAACTTGTCTAGACCAAGAACAAAATCAACAAAAATAACTATGCTCATGAAGAATCTATAGAAAAACAAGCAGTGGGCATGTTAACTCTAGTAAAATGAATCGAGACTAGCAGTATAAATTTTGATGTGATTCATGCCTAACTTTTTAAACAAAAGGTTGGTGAAAAGCAACAGAAAATGATTATGGATGACAATTTCCAAAAAACTATTATTTATTATTATTAATGACTCCCGAAACAACGCCGAATAGAAAATCTATGGTGAGTAGGCGGAGGCTGGTGCTCTGATTCTGGTTTCCTTTCAGGAAATTGTTTATAAAAGGCATTGACCGCACCTGTCACTCCATCTTCGTTCTGCATTGCCTTGGCCAATTCGACAGCTCGGTCTTTGACCTGCGATAAGGAATCCTATATCATCAGCATTTCGTCCTATACGCGCACAAACAGAATGAAAAGCAATTTGAAATACTAAAATTGTTCAATTTGCTACTTAAAGTTGAACATCAGTAATCTGTTTATCAGCAACTTGAATTTACCGTTCAATAGATCTTTCACGTCTTATACATGGACTGACCTAGCCCAGTGGCTAGAATCCATTCTGTTTCATTTATAGTCTTTAACCATTAAAGTTGCAGGAACGATGAAATGAATTCACTGTACATAGCATTTCCACAAATATGGAAACTGAAAGGTAGCAAGTTTATCTGTTGTCATAAACCTCTCCCTAGCCCATAGAAAGGAAAATGTTAAAAAGAAGTTTGGTTCAGAAAATTCAAGACTACCTGGGAATCTAACATGTAAGTTATTGCATCAACCAACTTCTCGAGTGAAAAATCCTCAATTGGGATGGGTGCAGGCCCTACTCCTCTGGCATGGACCCGCTCTCCCCAGAAAGGCTGGTCGCCGAAGAAAGGTACAATAGTTGTTGGACACTGCATTGCAAATATCAGACATCAAAGACTTAAGTCAGCAGAATGAATTTTCAATCAGTCCGCAGAAGAATGCACTAATTTACCGCAGCTTTAAGACCAGCAGCAGTTGTTCCTGCCCCTCCATGATGTACCTAAAAAGTGAATATCAATAAGAAAGGGATCTTAAAAGAACACATAACATTGTCATTAGTATCGCTGAAGCACGATAATAAAATGCTTTAACAGTCATTCAGAGCTTTATAAGACCCCAAGGAGTAACATTACTGTTATTAACACGCAGAATGTCTTCAGAAAACAAAAAGAGGATAAAATTGCATTGTCATTAGTATCACTGAAGCACAATAATAAAATGCTTTAACAGTCATTCAGAGCTTTATAAGACCCCAAAGGGGAGTAACATTACTGTTATTAACATGCAAAAAGTCTTCACATAACAGAAGCCGATAACATTGTCAAAAATGAATGCTGGTTTCAGGAATAATTACGCAGAGCCCATTGTAGGTTGATCATTATCTAAAGAAAGCTATTGTAGGTTCAATTTATCTCGTGATCAACCAAATTCTTTAAATATAAGTTCATAAAAGTTCATTAACTTTTTAAATGAATAATGTTAAGAACAATCGTAGCAATAGTGCTACCATGCAGAAAAGTTCAATCATAATCTTTAAAATCAGTCTACTCCAGAGTTTTCAGTTGAAAATATTGCCAGTTTTCATTCTTAATGGAACCCTTCTGTAAAAATGCAATGAGTTAACACAAAGGTTTCTTTTCAATACGTTCAAAGCATAAAGGCTTGCATGCAATTAACCCATTTCTTGATTCAAATGGAACTGATAACCTCACCATAAAACAACGCAAGTGGGAATGTTTTTTGTCCATTTCCCTAATTTTTGTCAGCTAAACAGACCCCAAAAGGGATGCCAAGAGAATATAAAATCTCAGTAATCCTTTTCTTCTCTTCCTAGTTTGCATGGTAAGGCTTTATTCTTCTTATTCTGGATTGTTCCTTATTTTCCCCTTATTTTAAGAAAGTTCTGTGACTCAGGAGGTCTTTTCTTTGACTCTATACGGGGAAAGTGATATACAGAGGGAACTTTGCCAAAAAAAAAAGAAAAGAAAAGAAGCCACAAGGCTGTAAAAACGGGGCTATCATTTCTCTTTTGATCAATATCTGTGCTATCTGAAAAATTAGCGAAAGGGAGATATGAATCTAGATCAAGCTATACATCATGTCCCCCAACAAATGAGTCCCATCTCCAGAGTTGCCCTTTAACTACCCCAAAAGTTGCAGTACAAGTAAGACTATAGTGCCTCCATTCTGCTCGCAGAATGTGCAATAATTCATTAACTTCCCACTTCTTACAATAATCACATCCACGAACCAAATATTCAAATTCCTAAATTCAATAAAAACGAAGACAAACTTTAAACAGGAAAACAAAAAGGCATTTGCTTAAATATTCTGTAGATGAAAAATCTTACCACTGCCTTGCATCTTAAGAACAGCCAATCATGTGGGCAATTATCCAGTAAGTACACAAAATCCTTTGGTTCTGCCACTAAAAATGAAACAAGTAATCAGATATTTTAGACTTTCACAGAAAGGGTGCACAAGATATCAAAAGCAAGTTCATGCTTAAATAAGAACAAAATCAACACTCACATTTCCCAAGACCACCCCAGCCTTTGTTAATGATGCCTCTTTGACCAGTCATCTCCAGAGCTTGAACAATAATCTGGGTCATCTTCTCTGGTTCTTGAACAGGCTGGTGGAATTTTAAGATATCTCCATTAGAAAAATAAGTCGAACATAAATATTGTTCGTTTGGTTAAGAGCCAATTTATTTCTTGCATTTCAATCTCTGTTGTTTCAATCCCTCAAGAGTTATTTTTCATCTTTATTTCCTAATACACAGAGAATCAGATTCTAAGGACAGTTTACCTTTACAATGTATGTTTGAAGCCTAAATGAAATAGTGAGAAACAGGTTATATGCAAAACATGATATCATTGGAAAAGCAGGCAGTTTATTAGAAAACAAGAACCTGGTACTGTTATGTTATAGATTACATGCATAGTTATAGGGATATAATCCCTAATCATTTCCTTAATTGGTTTATTGAGAACTATATAAATACACCCTTCACGTATAGATCGAAGTGTATTGAATAAAACTTTTCTTCCTTTTCTTACATGGTATCAGAGCCATAGATTGGCTATTTTTGTTCAGTCTCCTCATCCTGCTGCGTTAGACTACCCTGTGAGTAGACTTGGTTTTCTTTTTTTTTTTGGTCACCCACATTGAATGATCACTCCCTCCTAACACCGGCACCATCAGAGTCACTGTCAGCTAATCAAACCCTCCCCAATGTCTGGCCACCAAATGACTTGCGTGTGCTTTTCATGCGCCACCTGAAAAGTCTATCTCGCCATCCATGCGCTTGCGCGTTATTGCACGTGCGACGGCAAGCGGTCTCCACTCTCTAGGGAGGGACGTGCCACCCATGTGCTCTTATACTTCATCTTCAACTTAGACAGATTAAACCTGAACACTTCTTGTTTGTGGTTAGCACAGTCCATCGACGCAAACAGGTTCTTTCTTGGCTAGACATGTTTCTCCTTTGTGCTATTCCGCCACTTGTGTGTTCGACAGCCATCGGTGTTCACTAGTTTTTTGGCTAGATCTATTTTTTGGGTTCTCATTTTAATGCTAAAATTTGGGTCTTTTATCCTAAGTTTCAGTTTCTGATCTCTTCATTATATTTTGATGGCTTCTAGTATTATTGTGAGTCGGACCCATGAATTTGACTTTGAAAAGTCATCTTATAAAAATCCTATTAGCGTTGGAATAGGAAATTGGAATAATCAAGAGGCCGGTGACATTATTTGTCAATATTATCATGAGTCAGATCACACCAAACACACTTGTCGCAAGCTATTGAATAAATCCCCAAAATCCCCTTCCACTCACATTGCAACTACACCCAGCTCATCTACTGAAAAGACTATTATTGTATCTGCCATCACTCGTACCTTAAATTGTTATATCTCATTCTTTCTTGATCATTGTGTCTTTCAAAATCTTATGATGAAGAAGATTATTAGTAGAGGGCTTGAACAGGAGGTCTCTATATTCTATATTCCCAAGTGTCCCGACCCATTGCTGCCCTAGTGTCCTTACTCCCTTTCAAGGTCACTGTCAGTTAGGACATCTCTCTTTACCTTATCGAAGAATTTATGTCCCCAATTTTCTAATGTATTATGTTTAGATTGTGAGTTACGTCAATTTGCCAAACATCATCTTTTAGCTTTATTTCCTAAGATTAATAAACGAGCTAATTCTCCATTTGAATTAGTACATTCTAACATTTAGGGCCCTTGTCCTGTGGTGTCTAAAACTGGGTTTTACTATTATGTTACTTTTGTTGATGATTTTTCTCGTGACACTTGGCCTTATTTCATGAAATATCGTTTTGAGTTATTTTCCTATTTTACTGCTTTCTGTGCTAAAATAAAAACACAGTTTAATGTCTCCATCCATACCTTGTGAAGTGATAATGTCAAGGAATATTTTTCTATACAATTCCAAGCTTACACAACCCAAAATGGCATTCTTCATTAATCCTCTTGTGTTGACACACCTTCTCAAAATGGTGTAGCTAAAATAAATATTCGTCATTTTCTAGAAACTGCTAGAGCAATCTTATTTCAAATGCAAGTTTCCAAACCCTTTTGGGCTAATGCTGTATTCATAGCATGTTTTTTAATCAATTGTATGTCTTCCTAGGTACTTTATGACAAGATTCCTTATACCATTCTCTTTTCTAATAAACCCTTATTCCTTATTCCACCCCGACTTTTTGGTAGTACTTGCTTTGTTCGTGATGTATACCCACACGTCACTCATTATATCCTAAGTCTTTAAATTGTGTGTTGATGGGGTACTCCCTTCTGCAAAAAGGGTATCAGTGCTACTGTCCACCTCTTACCTTATGTCAATTGATGTTCCCTTTTTTTAACACAGTCCTTTCTTTTCTACCCCTTCAACCTCTACACAAGAGGATGATGATCTACTAGTTTACAAGATTACCTATAAGACCACAACAACAACACAAAGACCACTCATTCGTCTGATCTACTTTAGAAGACGAGATCCTTCTAATACAAGTTCCATACCTATCTCTTCTTCACCATCAAATCCAACACCTGATGATCTTCCGATTGCCCTTCATAAAGGTAAATGTCAGTGTACTTATCCTACTTCTTCCTTTGTTTCTTATGATCAATTTCTTCCTCTTCCCGTTCATTTATTGGCTCATTTGAAACTGTCAGCCTCCCAAAAACTATTTGTGAAGCCTTATCTCACACTAGTTGGAGTGATGCTATGATCGAGGAGATGAATGGTCAAGATGCTAATGGTACGTGGTACTTAGTAAACCTACCTGCTGGCAAGAAAGCCATCAGATGTAAATGGGTGTTTGCCATCAAAGTCCATTCTGATGGATCTGTGGAAAGACTTAAAGCTCACCTTGTTACAAAAGGCTTTGCTCAGACTTATGGTATAGATTATTCTTATACCTTCTCACCTATTGCTAAACTCACCTCTATTCGCTTGTTCGTTTCTCTAGCAACTACTTATGATTGGCTGTTATATCAATTAGATATTAAAAATGCTTTCCTACATGACGACTTCTAGAAAGAAGTATATATGGAGCAATCGCCTAGCTTTATTGCTCATGGTGAGTGTGGAAAATTTTGTCTTCAGAAGTCCCTATATGGTTTAAAACAAAGTCCTTGAGCTTGGTTTGCCAAATTTAGTCAAAGCAGTGGAAATTTTTGGAATGAATAAGAGTAAATCTAATCACTCAATTTTTTCATAAACAATTTGCTTTTGGCATCATTCTTCTTATTGCATATGTGGATCATATTGTCATTATTGGAAGTGATTCTATGGGCATTTCATCATTAAAAGTCTTTTCTTCACAGTCAATTTCAAACCAAGGTTTTGGTAATAGGCACCTTAAAGTACCTTCTAGGAGTAGAAGTCACGGGAAGTAAGAAAGGCATTGTTTTGTCCCAAAGGAAATATATACTTGATCTGTTAACTAGGACTGGGAAGTGGTAGCTAAGTCATGTACCACTCCGATGATTCCTAATTTATAGCTTTCTAAATATGGAGACTTATTTGAAGACTTGGAGAAATATAGAAGATTGGTTGGAAAATTGAATTACTTAACAATAATTCATCCTAATATTGCATACTCTGTCAGTATTGTTAGTCAATTCATATCTTTACTTAACAGTAATTTGTCCTGATATTGTATACCCTGTCAGTATTGTTAGTCAAATCATGTCTTCTCCAACCATTCACCACTGCGCTACCCTAAAACAAGTCTTATGTTACTTGAAGGAAGCTCTTGGATTAAGAATATTATACAAAAATCATGGACACACTCACATTAAATATTTCTCAAATGCTGATTGGGCAAGCTCTAAAATTGACAGAAAATCTACTATTGGCTACTATGTCTTTGTTGGAAGAAACTTGGTCTCATGGAAAAGTAATAAGCAAAATATTTTAATAAGATCAAGTGTAGAATCTAAATATTGAGTCATGTCACAGTCTAAAAGTGAGATAATGTGGATTTACCAACTACTATCTAAGATTGGTACTCGAGTATCAAACCCTACAAAATTATGATGCAATAAACAAGCTACCCTACATGTTGTCTCTAATCCTATAATCAAGCTGCCTTACATATTGCCTCTAATTCTGTGTTTCATGAATGAATTAAACATATTGAGATCGATTTGTCACTTCCTTCGTGAGAAATTACAACAAAACTCAAATCTTTACAGGATATGTCAAAACCAGAGAACAGCTCAAAGATATTTTCACGAAAGCCTTAATGGTGCTTGGGTCAACTACATTTGAAACAAGTTGGGCATGATTAATATTTGTGCTCTAACTTGAGGGAGAGTGTTATATTATAGATTACATGCATAATTATAGCGATTATATAGGCATAATTATAGGGATTATATCTCTAATCATATCCCTAATTGATTTATTGAGAACTGTATATATACACCCTTCATGTGCAGATCAAAGTTATTACATGCATAATTATAGGGATTATATAGGCATAATTATAGGAACTATATCCCTAATTGATTTATTGAGAACTGTATATATACACCCTTTATGTACAGATCAAATTGTATGGAATAAAACTTTTCTTCCTTTTCTTACAATTACAAAATGGGCACAAACAATTGAATACAGGTGGTTGATATAAAACTGGACCAGTGTATTGGTGATTAAGATCACATGATCAATGTGTGGAAGTAAGAGGGAAAAGGAAGGAGCGTTCAGTTCTTTCGCTCTATCATAATACTGATGTCAAAGTCAGGATAAGATAGAAGAAACTCACAAGGCTGCCAAAACCAACATAGATAGGTGCACTGCCATTTTCTAGCCAATGCACGAGCTCCTCTGGAGGTTTATAGTTTGATGCAAGGTCAAGGAAGCAAAAGCCTACAACATCAATCTTAGGTCCCCAGTCTGCATGATGGATGGACAAAACAGCCACATCAAATAACTATGGTATGGTCTAGCAACATTTCTAAAGATCAAAAGCACTACAATTATGCATCACGTCTTGTGCTAAAACTGTGCCATTACTGTAAAGGTAAATCTGGCAGAACAAATAACCTTTCTCCATCCTCCTTAACCAAAAGTAAAAGGATAAGTATTGAACAAGCCTAAACCTGAATGTAAGACCCAGATAAAAGTCAAAAGAAACATGTAAGATTGAACCCAAAACTAGAAATCAATTTACTCCAGTGGAAGTGGAAATTGCAAAGATAACAACAAGATCTTAGATCATGAATTTAACAAATGACAAGATGCAGACCAAGATCCTGAACTATTTGTGACCCTAAGCCACTGCATCTTTGTTCCATTTTTTGTCTGCATCAGTACTTGGCAAAAGCAACATAACTAATGAGATATCAAGAAAAACTCTTATAAACCATTCCAATTGAAACTATTAATGTCACCAAAAGATGAATACTGTTTATGAATGGAACTGAATATGTGCATGTCATCAGTACCAAGCCAGAAGTTCAGAGCCCAGAGGGACTATACATTGACAAAAGTATAAGAAGAGGAGCATAAAAAGCTAGCATTTTACAAATTGGATTAGCTCTGCATTGTGGAGCTTCACAAAATAAAATAAGACCAAAGAGGAAAAAAGGCTTCATGATGGCAATTAACAGAATTGTGCAACAATCAATGCAACCATCATATGATGAAGAGATGGAAGAATATGAGCACCAAGATCCTAATAGTACAAATCTAGCAAGCAAATATGAAAATGAAAAACTGCTCTGGATAAAGTTCATATTCTGAACATGGATCAAATAAAAGGTGAAAAAGGCCTATTCAAAATCATGATCTTGTCGCATTAGTGCCTTAAAACAAATAAATAACCACTTCTGCTTGTGACCTCACTGAAACAAGAACTATAGCCATCTATTTGGCTATAAACATAATAAATAAGCACTGGGAAGAGAAAACACAATCAAGTACCAAAAAGAAGTAATGCTTTCAAAACTGGAGCAAGTTCTTATTTATGCTCCATAAATCAGCAATTGCCATTCATGAAGATACATATTCTCTTCCCTATACTGCTCCTGAAATCAGACGGGGAAGTCTGACACATGCATTATTAAACTCATTAGTTTAGTGAACCTTAGCACAAGTTTAAAATCAACAAGCAGGGGCAAGAGACATGGTAATAACAATTTTGTCTAGGGTCTAGGGAAAAAGGAATTCAACCATCGCTGTAAAGCATTGTGACAACATAGAATTGAAAAAATATTAAAGGGAGACGAATTATTTGATCAGCAAAGTTAATTTCGAACTCAGAACAAAATCCAGCTACGACTACTGCATCAGCATACTCAAATATGAGAACTTCCAAAACTCTGAACATGCCATTGACAGATTGACTGAAGATCTTTCTTTTTTTTTTTTTTTTGAAAATTTTAAAAAAACACTTTAATACATTCTAATTTGTACAGTGTCATTCTCAAACACTATTTTGCCAGATTATGTTGTTTGTCTTTCAAAGATCACATCAATATAGAAATACAATAAGAATCGGGATTAAGAATCTGTATGAAACATGCACCAGTGTCGGTTTAAACCCCTTTTTAAGAAGCAAGATGATGAAAACTAATATAATCAATGAGTAACAACTATAACCACACCAATGTAGTCAGACATCCACTATAACAGAAAATAAAAGCCCTTAACTGAAGAAAGGAAAACACATCAAACTAAAAAACCAAAAGCTAGGGCTTGTTTGGTATGGTTAGTGTTTTAGCTTTTGGTTTTTTGTTTTGTTAAACACAGAAATCGAAAAAGACAACACACTAATACAGCACAAAAATTGAGGACAAAACACAAAAACCAATACAAATATATCAAAACTACAATTAAAAACCACAACCCACAGCAATACCAAACGAACCCTAAGTTGAGTTCAGATATCCTTTTTTTCCCAAAATTCCTTTGATTCCTTTGCCTTTATATTGCAGGCCCCAGCTCACCATAATTGTAACTATGACCTTAAAAAGAGAGTGATAATTGTGTTTTTATATGTGTTTTTCTAAGTGTTTTGTATGCGTTTATTGCATAATAGGTTGTTATTATTGTGTTTTAAGATTTATTTTGTGTGTTTTTGTTTAGTATAATTTTAATTGTGTGTAGTGTTAATTTATTTAAGTTTTATTTATTTATGTCTTTATTATTATTATTTAATTATTAATGTTGGGTTAGAATTAAATTAAAATTTATTGGTGTATTTATTTATTGTGCAGGTAAATTAAATTTAAAAATTAAAGTTGAAAAGAAAAAAAAAAGAGAGAGAAAAAGCATAAGAGGCTGCAGTCCAACCAAGCAAGCCTAACCTATAAGAAGCCCACCAGGCTGCGTGACCCGCACCAGCGCCCGACCTATGCCAACCCGACTCGCACGAGCTGCTCCAGCCCTTCGAGCCCCAAATGACCCAGCCCGCCTCCTACGCGAGCCCAGTGCATGACCCGCAACACTACCCCAGCCCGCGAGCCACAAGCCAGCCCAGACATACCACCCTCTCTTACGCGAGCCTAACACTTGCCCCAACCCCAGCCCATGCGCCTGGGCTGCGTCCTGGACTACCACACATGCCTCCTCTCCCTCCTTCAAGCCCTGCAGCAGACCGGCCTCCCTCTAGTCCAGTAGTTCAGCAGCCCTCTCCAGCCTATAACAAAGCAGACCCAGTAGCTGAATTAAACAAAGATAGCCCTAGCAGCAACACAGAGTGGAGAGGCAGCAAAATTTGGACAGACATGAGACGAAGGAGGAGACAGTAAATAGAAGAGGTAGCGGCGAAAAACACTAAGCGAGCAGCAACACAGATGGGAGAACAACAAGTTCAGACAACTACCTAGGAGAGCAACTTTCAAGCCAAACACACCCTAACTTCAAGAGTTCATCAAGTTCTATTTTATTTTATTTTACTTCCATATTTGTTTTTATTTTATTTTTCTTTATTTTTATTATGTTTTATATTTTCAAAAATATAGACTTGATTGAATTTATTATTATTATTATGTGTGGTTAAAGTATTTTTAGGATTTGTTGTTTGAATTATTTGGGACGCTTTGGTTATTAATTTAATTTTTATGAATATTTGTGTTGTTTATTGAGCTTAAACCCTACAACAAATTGAGAGAGTGAGTTGGGTAATTTGTATTACATGTATAACGAGATTTGGCATTTAATAGACCTATAGACAACAAGATATTAATTTATTAGGAAGAGATTACAATAAATTGATACACTGCCTATAGGATAGCTTCAGATCTAGTTAAATGTTTAGGAAAGGCTTTACATGTCGAGAGATCCCAAAGTTAATCCTAGATTATTTAATTAGTTACATTTAGTTGCACCTTGAGAGAGGGTAGCTAAAATATTAGGAAATCTTGGGACAAATATAAATTAGATTAATTAACCAAAGGGAAACAAATAAGGATAACGATAAATAATCTAGGATCCGACAGTCTCTACCTAGGTTATTAGAAAAGTTAATAAACAATGTGGTTTAAATCAATGAATTAAGAAAAGGTTGGTTAATCATGAGAGTACTAGTCTTGGATTAGGATAATTTAGGACTAGACTTCGTAAGCTTTAAGACTATTACCTAGTCTGAGGCATAACCAAACCGCAAGCTAGGACCAATAGAGATAAATCAGTATCTTAACCATAGCGTTGCCTTGAATTAGAGAAGACCCTGGATTAAGCATCACTGATCCATCAATTAAATCATCAACTACTAAAGATTAACTGAATAAATTAGAAAAAGCAATATGTAGGTCTTTTACAATTGATTGGAATTTTTCTAGGATTTTTAGATTAAATTTTAGTTATTTATTTCTTAAATTATATAGCTTAGTGTTCTCTAGATAATTGTAATCTGATTGACCTAGTTCTTACATCCTATAAACTTCCTCGTGGGATCGATACTTGGAGTCTTAAATATACTCCACTTTATTACTTGATTTGACTGGTACGCTTGCCGAATGTTGGTATCAAATTAACTGTTAAATTATGCATTGAAAGATAGATTAATTTGAGCTAATTTTGTATGTGGCCAACCACAATCAATAATTTATTCCTTAGTTTGAAAAGAAGAGTGAAGTTTATCCTTAAGCCTTGAAAAGGAATTGTTCTTCTAAAGTTGTGGTTTTTTTTATGCTGCAATATTACAAAAATCTCAATAAGTGGTGTTGAGGATTAGATGTAGGGGTAAGTAGAATGCTCCGAACTAGGATAAATCGTCTATATCTCTCTTCCTTACTCTTTTATTTTTTATGCATTTATTTTTATTATTTAATTTATTTTTATTATTTAATTTGATATATTAAAATTATTGTTTAGCTTCAATGTTTAAATAAATTGTGAAAAGATTAGGTTGTGTAACTTATAAGAATTTTTAAACACCTAATTCACTCCCTTTTTAGGTGCCATATAAGGCTAATAATTAGTATCAAAGCCGAGGTCTCACATTGATATATTTTTAATGAATTTGATAATAAAGAGAGATGGCTCTTATGGTGGAGACATTTATGAACGCCCTGTGTTTAATGGAGATAATTTCTTAGCTTGGATAATTCAAATTAAGCATTTCTTCAAAGGGAAAAGTCTAGATTAATGGTTAAAAGTTATACAAAGACATCAAGTCCCTACAAAATTAGTAAAGGGGAAATTAGTTCCTAAAAAAAATGAATACAAAGAAAAGGATAAGAAATTAGTGTCTTCGAATAATCATGCTTTAAACATTTTATGTTATGCATTAAATAAAAGTATTCATGATAAAGTTTCAACGTGTACCATCACTAAAGCTATATAGTGTCAACTAGAGAATTTATATAAAGGTATAAATCATGAAGAGATGTTTCAATCTACTAAGGAAGAAGCAAAGATAGAGCCCCCTAAAGAAACAATCAACGCAAGTTTAATGGAGCAAGAAGAGGTGTGTTCTACTCACAATACTTATATTAATTATGTACTATCTTATTCTAAATCTCATAACAATGATGATGTTTGTGATGTAGAATATACTTATAAAGAACTATTAGAATTTATAGAATCATTGGTAAAGAAGAAAAAGGAGTTGCATGAAAAGTATAGCAAAATTTCAAAATTACTTGATGATTGTATATTAGAGAATGAGAATTTTAAAAAAGAAATAGAATCAAAGAATGACATTTAATATGAAATGAAAAAATTGATAAAAGAAAATAGGAATTTAAAGAGTAAATTAGAATTGATGAATGTAGATGGTAGTGAGCTTAGAATAAGAGAAGAAAATGTATTCTTAAAGAAAGAAATAGATTACCTTAAAGATTCACTTATTAAATTCAGTAAAGGGAATGATAAATTAGAAATTTTGTTTAGTCAAAAGGTTGTAATTGATAGACATAGTTTAGGTTATGTTAATAATAATGGATCTTCCTCTAGTATGAAAAATAATTTAAAGGAAAGAATTTAGAGGAAGAAGAACCTAAGTCATTCATTAAAAATGTTTCTAGGCCTTTATCATATAACTCTCAACATAAGAAGAATCATCATGTCTTTTATATGCATTAAGACTATCATATTGAAAGAATGTACATATGCCTAAAAAGAGACATAATTTCTTTGTTAATTCATATAATCAAAATGATGCATTTAGGCCTTCTAATTGATATACTCATATGAATGTTTCTATAAATGTGTATCATGCTCATCACAGACTATTAAATATTCCTCATGCATATTCTAGAAAATAATTTCATCAAAAAAAAATGTTTAAGACTAGAAATGCATATAGGACTAGTATGAGATCTCACTATCATTTTTATGATGCGTCTAGAAGTTTTAATAATTTCGGACCAAGCTATGATCATAGAAATGCAAATAGATCATGTGCATCATTGTTTTACCATTATTGTGGACGTTTTAGGGCATGTAGAACATTTTTGTTATGTTCATTTAAGAAATGAGAATGTTTCACCTAGTGGACGAGATGAGTATAACACTAACCATTAAAGACCCAAGATGATATAGGTACCCAAATTTTGTTAAATTTATTTTGTAGTTTTTCAATGGTATCTCTAAGAGTATAATAGGAAAATCACCAACACACACATTGTTAAACCAAGGAAGTCAAGAATTCAAGTAAAAAATTTGGTGATATGAAATAAATGAGAGTTACTCTTAAATTTAAATTTGTATAGCTATTTGTTTTTTTAATGTTATTTGATAATTTAGATGCTTTAGAGTCATGAATGATGTTTTGAAAGATGTTTGCTTGTTTTGAATGATGTTTGCTTGACTTGAAAGTTTAAAATTGCACTTTGGTTGTTTTTAGAGATCATAATACATTATTATTCATAATTGATTATTGATGTTTTCGAAAAGCTTAATTGAATGTTTTGACATAGAAATCATGATTAACAATGTATAAATACGTTTTTTTAAGCTTCTTAATTTTGTTGAGTATTTTTCTAATTGGATAAAGAGTTTTATAAATAACATTCCTATAAGCTTAGCCTTTACATGTTTAGGAAATAAAAACTTGTGTCTTGATAAATGTCTTAATATGATCTTTTTCAATGCTTCTTGATTGATTAAGTGTTTATAAATGATTTAAGACTTAATGTTGCATTAGATTTTATAGCATGTAGAAGCATTTTGAGCATATTTTCGATAATCATGATTTTTGACTTTTTAAATCCCTCTCAAGTATATTAAATTTTGCACCCATATATTTACAAGAAGTTTATTTCAACGAGGGGGAGCTTGGAAGTTTTATAAAAGCTGAAGGATTTCTTTTCATGATTTTTAATAATAGTTTTGATGTTTTCATAAATTGCATCCATGTATTAGATTACACAAAGGCTTGTGAAAGGTCATTATGTATTAATATAAAAGGTTTAAAAATTTCATAATACATTAAAATTTTGAATCTAGACATAATGCATTTTATAAATGTTTGAAATTCCTGAAGGTTTGTGTTGAACCAAGGGAGGTTCCAATCTTGGTTTTGATGATAACAAAACATGATTAATCACTAATGGTTTGAGTTTA